>JADRCD010170517.1:0-35882 GCA_019843815.1 Montemys delectorum | reverse complement strand
AGAGAGAGAGAGAGAGAGAGAGAGAGAGAGAGAGATTGATTTATGTTCAGAAGTCTAGGGATGCCAGAAATAGGTCCCTGATGACTTGAAGCCGGTGTTGAAAGTGGTTGTGAGCTGCCCAGATGGGTGCTGCCAAGTAGTGATGGGTCTTCTGGAAGAGTAGCAAATGCTTTTAATTGCTGAGCCATTATTCCAACCCCACAAATTCTAATTTTTAAAGGCAATTTGGTTATTAATTTGATAACAATGGCCTTTCCAGATAGTCGTCTGTATTGCTCCCTGCCTTCCTATTATGGGAGAGCTGGGGGAGGGGAAGTGTTGTGGGAAATAGTGAAGAATCAATGACAATGCTTCCACCTAAAATGTAAAACATAAGAGCATGTCAACAACCAGGGTGAGAGCTGTAGTTAAAACTTTCGTTCCTTTCTTTTTAAATGTATTTTAAGGCTGAGTACAGGGTCAAACACTTTTCATCCAAGCTCTTAGGAAACAGGCAGCAAGATCTTGGTGAGTTTCAGGCTGGCTTGGTCTACATATATAGACTTCCAGGCCAGCCAAAGCTACAAAGGAAAAAGCATAATAATAATTAAAATTATTTGCTACTCCAGAAATTGATGTGCAACATTTTAGAATATATGTATATATGCATATATTACTATTATTATATAATATATATACATATATATTACTATTTCAATTAGGTTAGGCAGAAGTTCATTAGCAATGTCTTCTTGATGGGAATCTCTGATTATGATCTTTCAAAGACTTACTAATGAATCCTGTTCCCCTAATGTGCTTTCCTACAATCGAAGATGAAGACAGCAGCCCTTCTTGAAATAAGAAAAATTTAAAACTATTAAACCTTTGTGGCAATTTACATGCACCCTGAGATTCTGAAAATGTGCTTACCCTTACATAAATCTCAGTCATCCTGGCTTTATCCTTCCAATTGAAATTAGTGGGTGGGTGTGCTCTTTGCTGGGTAGCCACGAGCACATTGTCCGTTACAGCATTTTGTTGTTTTTGCAAATATACAAGAAATTAATAAGATTGGTTGGTGCATGTCAGCTGCCGTGGTAACGCAAAATGTCATACTATTCTAAGCCTCCTGTTAAGGCATTTCAATTTGTAGCATACCCCATTATGATAATAACAGCTTCAAAATGTAAATTAGGAAGAATGTGATGGCTTTTTCCTTGAACCTCTAAATTTTGCTAGGCAACCAGCACACTTACCAGTGTTCAACCAAGGTCGTAGTTTGTACTCTCCTCGGAAAAGAAGCAGCTGATTCCATAGGACTGAGGACTGCTTTGTCTCACCAAATCCCTGTGGCTCCTTAGCCAGCCATTCTGTCAGAAGGAGAGCTTCAGGGAAAAGACAGGAATGATATTTTCCCCCTGCCCTCTGAAGGCTCTTGGCACGTCGCATAAATAACAAGAAGCTGTGTGGTGAAACACAGTCCCTGAAGGAACACATCTCCTGTAGCAGTGTGCAGACAGATAAATGCATATCATACGGGACTCGAAATGCGAAGGGGTCAAAGGATGGTCCCTTTACACTACACATGGGAGTGAGTAGTGGATGTCTTTCCCATTGCTGACGTTTTCCAAGTCACAGAAGGCCTCCATAGAGTTGAGTTCTTTTAACATGCAGAAATTGCTATGCAATTAGGAGTTATTACAGCCATAACAAAAGTGGAAATCAGTCATCACAGATGTGGTTATGATTTTTCCTAAGAGCTGAGAGTACGTCTGTCTCCTTCTTTGCTTCCCCGTTCCCTCGGCCCACCTTTTTCTCTGAATCCGTAGAGCATAAACACGTGAGTCAGACATTTTCTCCAGTTACTCCTTCTCAATTATTCCCACTTCCTGTTAGGGTTTAATCCGGAGGATCAGTAGAAAGTGAATGTGAAGCTTTTTTTGGCAGTACAACTGGTCTTTATTAAGCAGTTAAAATACACTGAAGACTCGGATTCAACTTCAAGAATGTGATATAATTTGTGTCCCAAGCTCTGTGACACATCCATGCCTAAGTGAAGGCTCTAATGAGTGAGTGTTACTGAGGTAAATATCACAGATACCCCACATTCTCGTATTATTTTGGAAACTTATTTTCACAGAGGTGGTTGTAGCATTGTAGCAATATATCCCTTGCTTCCATATTTTTTTAAACAACTAGGGGAACATTTGGGCAGAAGCTTGTTATGGGTGTTTTATGGTACTAAAAAACTCCTTTTTACTGTGATACTGACTGTAAAAAATGAGGCTCCAAGAGAGTCCTAAATTTGATAACAAATACAAGCAGCATAAAGTTATCCCTGAAATGTGACCAATACATGAAGAGATATACCCCTACCCCCCACACCCATAACTTTGAAAAAAAAATAATCAGTTAACATGAACTTGTGCAAACAGACCTGGAGCCAGATGTAGACTACCTCTGGCATTATGGCGATCACCACCAGGTCACATGCACATCTGGGTATCACAGATAGATCAGCTGAGTCATTAGATGTTTGGTCTAGTTGTCAGAAATAAAGTGGTTCAAAAGCAGGACTAATAATGAGAGGAGGACCAGCCTTACAAACTAGCAGCTGTTTAGAAAACATGAATTTGAGTATTCTGTAAGGTTTATTGATTGATGCCATGGAACTGGGATTACATGCCTTCACCTGAGAGGTTGTGAAAATCAATAATGATGTGTTAGAAATAGCGAGCCATGTGACATCCTCTGGCGATGTAGATCCTATTCAGGCTGCAGTGCCGTTTCTGTTGTCTTCCAAACGGACTATTTAAATTCTCTATTTGCTACAAGGTTCATATAAAAATCGTTCTCTACCAAGTATCACCCTATTCTTCCTTTTTACCACTTACTTGGAGGCTACTGGCATACCACTAATGTTTAAAAGCATGGGCAATGGCATGGTCTCTTCTTCCCATTGGTGTAGACTAGCTGGCAGTGACACCTGTAACTGGGCAATTGTTGGCTGGTGTCTCATTGTCTTCTGTCTTTACTTTAGTGAACCTTGTTAGCACCCTATGAAGCACCCGAGCTGCTCCTCTTGGATGTTTTTACAAACCCGTGAAATACCCAATTCCTATAATCCAATTTAGACTGTAGCCCCCTTTCTTCCACTTGCCTGTGTATAACCTCATTCTCTTGGCTTCCCTATAGTATTGAGCCCATCCCTTGTCTCTTTATTTCCTGGTACTAGTACTTCAACCACGCCTCACGCCTCCTAGGAAGCTTGTGAACCACCAGGCTGTGCCCAGTTCTTCGCCTCTTACATTCCTTTCCTGCGGTACCACTTGCTCTCTTATTTCAGCCTTCCTTTTCATTGTGTTCCATCACATGGCCTTCTTCCTGGACCAATTTTTATCTGGAGCACCTGGATTCTTGATATTTTGGAGAAAACTAAACGAATGCCATTTTCCCAGATCAGTTTCTCATTAGTGCATCATAACCATCTTTCTAGATGTACAGAGTCAATTTTCTTTCTCAGATCAGTGTCTATAATTCACCCAGATCCTCCTTCATCTTCTCTCTCCTTGTATACAGCGTCTCTCTTGTCTTCCCATCATCCTGCACCCTTTCTTCAATCACATGTCCTTATATTATTAAGCAGGGTGCTTCCCATGTAGTTTGAAGAATGGGTGTGTGCTCAGGGAAGGCAGGAACAAGGTCCTTATGTGCAGCAGCCAGTAAACACTTTAATGTTTGTAAAATTTGATGAGTATATGGACATCTGATTAGGCCTTAAATATCTGACATTCATTTCTGTACTAGTAGGAGGTAGAAGTATAAAGGCAAATAGGACATAATCTGCTTTGCAAAGAAATTTACAGTCAATGTCACTTTAACATCTTTTCAACACTTACTGTATTCTGTTTTTCACATCATACCTATTGGTGCAAGCGCCTCATCTTTTCTGAATAGTTAAAGAACTTAACTATTTATTATTTTTTGCTACTTTTATTGGTTCTGATTCAACTCTTGTTAAATACTTGGTAAATAATTTTATATTGTTGGACTTGTCTTTTTCAATAGAAGTAAATCATATAAAGTAAAAAAAAAAAATGGTGTATTTATTTAGGACCTAATAGTGGCATGGAGATTAGTGAAAATGCATATGAACTCACAAGGTAATAGTGATGCAAGATTTGATGGATGCCACTGCGAAGTGTCAAGATCCTGGTTTACTAGTTATCATATTCAATATGCATGTAGTAGTGAGCTGTGTTTTAAAAAGGATTCCACAGTAATTATGTATTCCCAGCATGTTCCTTCCTGGTTTCATTTGCTTATATATAGCTTTCCCCGCAGAAGCAGTGCTGCTGTTTAATTGGAGGCTGAGGCTGTGCAGCTGTTTATGCAGTAGCTCGCTGCTGTATCACACACTTGAGGGAGTGCAAGTTGCTTTCACCTTCACTGTCTTTCCAGTCAGCTGGGGAAGAGGCATTACAAAGTCAGATCACCTAGCACCACATAAATACAGTTAATTCAGTTTTCATTTGGTTTGTTTGAAATTCAGGATGGGGACCAATCATTTAGCTTCAATAAATAGCAACATTAGATTTAGCTTTTTATTTCAGGCTGCCAAGATTTATTTGACAAAAAAAAAAGTTCTTTATTATTATTTTTTTTAATGTATAAATTTTAATTTTTTAGTTTGGTTTGTTCCCCATAGCCATAGTCTATACTAATGTTTTAGATCCACCCATTTATATCTCTTGTTTTCCCATCACACAGGGCTACATCATAACTGTCATCTGCTCTGTGTTCTAGACATCCAGATCCGCTCATCTCCCTACTGGGCCAACCTCGGCTCTTTCCTAAGTAACAATCTCTCAGGCACTGCAGCCTCCAAACCCTCCACAGCACCTGTGACCACGCCCACACTCCTCCTTCTCTTCCTCCCCAAACTCCAGCCTCACTGATGATCTTGAATCACTTCCTCAAACGGAACAATTTTTGTTTTGTTTTTTGCACTGTGATCCTTTTAAAATATATTTTATCGATCTTTTAATTTTTGTGAAATTAGTGAATTCTTTTATATTTTCAACACACTTGTTTTAATTTATATTATTTTTACTGATTTTAAAATTTTGAATATAATACTTTACTTCATATTTGAGCTCTGTTGTCAGCCCGTCCGAAATCTATGAGTCTACAATCCTCATCTCTTGGATGCTTGTAAAGAGAAATGGGTATCTTGGAAATTCTTTCAAGTAACCCAATAAAAAAAAAGTAGAGGAAATATATTTCATATATATGCCATATATATGAAAATAGAAGCAACAATGCTTATGTTTATTATATTGTTCTCTACATTTTGGTATAACAACATTCTATAACACATAAAATATATATGCAGCCCATCTTGTTCTAAAACTTCTACAAAAGAGCAAGGGTCTAAAGAAAGGCCAAGTATACGTTGTGAAAAATCGTGAAAGGCTGTATGTTTCCATAACTGATTGTGACAATTAACATGTGAAAACAGTTAAACCTGCTGGATTAGCCCAGTTCTGCACATGAACAGACAGGGAGATTGGAGACAAACCCACATTTAAATAGAGGCTTCATATGTGCCAGAAGAGACACTGCAGATGAATTGGGAATGAAGCAACTGCACCAATACGTGATATTTTTAATGAATGGGATAGAATTTGATCCCTACCTCATTTTCATATAGGAAAATAAGTTCTCAGTATGATGAGGAATAAAATGTAAGCATTTCAAAACTTTAAGATTTAAAACAGAACATGTTTTATAGTAAAAGTAAGAATAGCAGAAGAAAATGCATTATATATGAGTATATTGAAATATTCTATATGAATAAATCTATTTTCAAGGAAGCAAAGAGATGAGCTGAGTAGTAGAAAGAGATATTTGTTAAGTTACTCACTGGTAAAGAATTGGTATTTGGATGAGAAGAACACCGCTAAAGGAAAAGCTAATGCTATAATGAAATATTTATATAATATATATTTATAATTACATTGTATATGATATACAATATAATTATATTTATATAATAAATACAGAAAATGCTAATACAGTTTTTAACATGTCTGTTACGAAATCAGTGAAATTAAAGTTGAACAAAACACCGTGTTTCGTATATAACACCATCAGCTTAACAAAAGTAAAGATCTCCACTGTATTGCATTTACAGGAAGGCTGGAGACACAAGTGGCTAATGACCTGTGTAATTAAAGCACACTGAGTCCCTAGAGTGAAAACCATGCTTTAGAACATGATGGCAAATCATATGCTAGAGAGTAGAAAGCGGGGTTAGGTGTCTGACTGGGCATCCTCACACTCACTCTCTAAGTGAAATTCACTTTCATTTTAAGTGAAGCATCATGAAATAAGTTGGATGAGTATTAACATCCATAAACTGCAGTTACTAAGTAAAATTTACATAATAAATTCCAACCGGTTCCCGTCTGTCTCTCCACTAAGTCCCCACTTCTCCTTTCCCCCAGACCTACACTATTCCTCTATTTCTCTTCAGAAAAGAGCAGGCCTCCCAGGGATGTCAACCGAACACAGCATAAAAAGATAAAATAAGACTAGACACAAACTCCTTATATCAAGCCTGGACAAGGCAACCCAGAAGGAGGAAAAAAGTCTGAAGATCAGGCAAAAGAGTCAGAGACACTCCCAACACACACTTTTTAAAATTAGAGATACATTAATTTTTAGGTTTAAAATATAACAACTTTCATTATATTTTACCTACATTTCTTGCATTTCTTGGAGATGAAATCTATGGATCAACCCACCACATCTGATTTCTTCCTTGGTAACTCACCCCTTCTCTTCATGATGGTTCATAGTTTGATATTTTGTACTTCATTGGTTTTTTTCACATTCTCATCTCGTTTAGAGTTTTATTGTCAATACAGGAAGGCAGACTTATAACCCAATGATAGAGTCTTCCAGGCCACGCTCGTCGTTAGTCAGAGCTAACCTTTAACAAATGGACTCAGTACCTTCCTCCTCTTCTCCACAGTGATTTTATCAAATGTTCTTGTGAAATCCATCCCTATTCATTCTTTGTTCAAGTCCTTAACACTAAACTGGTTACAGGGTTAGACCATTGTTCTCACAGATATTTATAAAAGTCACCTGTGGGCATTTGCTACCATGCTTGCTCATTGTACACTGCCATACCTACCGTAAGTACCATGAAATCTGGTCCCCCTCACCACTTTCAGTGAGTTAAAACAGAATGTTGTTTTCTTTAGAGCATTATCCTGAAACTCACAATCTTCTGCTTAAGAACCAGTATAAGAGGAAAATAGTTAGCATTGCTATACTTTTTCTTTGCCTAGTATGCCGATTGGATTTGTGAGAATGGTACTGTGCTATATATTCATTTAATTTGATACAACTGAAAAATCCACAACTGAAGACTAGTTTTAGCTCTGTGGCTAGAGTTCAACCTTTAGTTTTAGTTTTGTTAAAATTAGCTTTGATGGTGATTAAATGATTTCGCATATTTTTCGTTTATAAAATATAAGAATAGATTGATCTTGAAATTAGTATAAGACTCAGCTAATCCCCTTTCCCTCCCCTTCCCTCTAACTATAGTATACTTCTGATTATTTCTCGTATGTGTATTATTTATAGTAAAATATTTGAGGAAAAGTTTATTTGTTCAGTATTTATTTCTGTGTACCTATAAGTATTAGTGTGCTCATGTTGAAATCCTGTTTACCACTTTCTTTTGCTTTCAGCTTGTAGATGCCACAAAAGATAAAATACACACACACACACACACACATATGTATATATATATATACATATATATATATATATGTATATGTATATATATTTATATAAAATCTTAGTGGATTTTGCTTTGAGCTGTCTTAACTGAACCAACCATGAACTTCAAGTGTAATGCATTAGGACAGTGCAGAGGGGTTTAATATGGGCCTGGATCAAACTAAGGGAGACTGGTTAGAATAAGGAGTTGTAACTGTTTGTTAGTCCACTGTCAACAACACTTTGAAAACCAAATGGAGTACTCACCATATACTCAGTGATTTCAAAGAGCTATCTGTCTTAGTTAGGGTTTTCCAGCTGTGAACAGACACCATGACCAAGGCGAGTCTCATAAAGGACAACATTGAATTGGGGCTGGCTTGTGGGTTCAGAGGTTCAGTCCATTATCATCAAGGCAGAAGCATGGTAGCAGCCAGGCAGGCATAGTGTAGGAGGAGCTGAGAGTTCTACATCAGAAGGCTGCTAGCAGAATACTGGTTGACAGGCAGCTAGGATGAGGGTCTTAAAGCCCATACCCACAGTAACACACCTACTCCAACAGGGCCACACCTTCTAATAGTGCCACTTCCTAGGCCAAGCATATACAAACCATCACACTATCTCAAAGTTTGCCTGAAGCTGATATACAGACTTTTTCATGGTGGGACATTATCTGACAGCAAACTATCTGATAATTAAAATTCTTTAAAGGAAGTCACTAAAGAATGAAGAACTAGAAGGAATGATTTGCTGTTTTTTTCTTTAATAAAGTTATTTACTTGTAAATGTTATGTGAATAACTAAATAGGTGTTTGGGGATTCAGGTCAGAGGTAGTGCTTGTCTATCAAGTGCCAGGCCCTGAGTTCTGTATCTAGTACCAAGTGGGGCCTGTCCCATGGAGAAGATGTGTTTATATGCTAATTATAGCTTAATAATTCTCAATTAAACTTCTCAGCCCAATATGTAGGGTAGCCCATAGTCAGCGTATTTTCAGAGCATGAAGGGTCATAAAGTATCCTCTAGCACACGATTGAAAAACCTACCATTAATATGATCCATCTGGAATAATCTTGGCGTACGACGACTGTCAAAACTCATGCATAACTATTAAAGTATGCTTCAAATGTAAATGCACTCATATTGCACAAATTCTAATAAAAATTCTACTTAGAGATAGGAATTATAACACCTGTGACCCTTGGTTCACTGATTTGTAAATACTAATAAGGATTAGTACCTTCATTATAAGCTAAAATGATTAAGGCAAAATGGCTTAAATTGTACCTATATTCAAAGCACTCCAAAAGGTTGCCATGGTTATAACAGCAGTGGAATGATGACAATGTTTATGAGAAAGGTGCAACAAGAATTTTTTTAGTGGTTAATATGAAAAACTAACTTAAGTAGAGAATAAATACGTAATACACATGATTGAACGTTTCCATTCTGGTGCTATGTCTCATAGGATTCAGACCTTTGATTTCTTGGATAATTCTGAAACTGAAGCTGGACCACTTTTTTTTTTTAAAGCAATATTTCCATCTCCTTAGAGTAAAAGGAATAAAGGCAGAGAAGTTGCCTGACTGAGCAGGGAAGCCTAGGCCTGGTGAAACCTCTTAGCAGGCTCCTTGTAAGAAGTGCTTCGGGGATGCTGAAGTACGGGTATTTTGGCAGCTGCCTCCCTCTTGATTGACTACAGCAGGCTTTAAAAACACCTATGTGTTCATTAGCATCAGGCACTCTCTGAGCTCTTGTTGTAGACCTTCTTAATGGAAGCCTGTGAGGGCTTTTATGAGTGCTCTCCAAGGCTCGGTTTTATGGGAGATAGTCTCAGCAAGTGCTTGCTTGTGTCATTTAGACGCATTCCCCTGAATTCTCAACACATCCCAGTATCAATAAAATGTGACTTTTCAGAAGATACCAGGACAGAGAAGTAAGTGTTGCCACAGGGATGTGTAGGCGTTTTCCTGTAACACTTCTCCAGTGTGCTTTCCTGGAAGAAATCGATGCCCAGAAAAATCAAAGATGAAAGGAGGAAGAGAGATGATGATGCCCGTTATTTGGACAGAAAACGTCCACTTAAAAGAATCGAGATGGGAGAATGGTAAAGGGTAGGGGATGGCAAGACAAGGGAGGGGCCTGTGGCTTGGACACAGCACACACAGCAAAGGACAGGGCAACGACACCAAAGGATGTGAACTGTAAAGACAACTACTACTGTTATTATTAGCATCTCTCCAAGCAAGTGAGACAAGACTCTCTTTTAACTTCCATTCACAATCAGGATGGGCTTCTCTCATAATGATAAAACTGGTAAAGTTTTAAATATATGTAATATTCATATATGCATATATGGTGTATATATTTACTCTTACCTTTTACATCCATGAGTATGTTTTAAGTACTATTTCAGTCCTGTGAAATGAGTGCTCATTTTCAGATGGTAAAACTGGAATTTCAAGAAATCTGGTTATTAATGCTTTCTCAGGGTCTGTTTGTCAGTGAAGTGAATTGTGGTGCAGGTGGAGGTCCTCGCCATATTCACTTTTAGCGTTTGAACCTGTCACATTCAAAGTAGCTGATCAGTTACCCTTTTATTTGTCTTCTGATATGGCATTTCTAATCTAGGTTTTATTGTAACAATTGTAGAATTCTATGTAGGCACAACTCAATTTTTAAATATAAAATAAAATAATTATTGAATTATATAAATCAAGAGTTGTTATTGCACAGCTTTTATTTATGTTGCCAAGAAACTAAACACACATACTTTAACATATCACCTCTTACCTTCAATTTGCTGTAGAAAAATGTTTTTCTATAAATATTTATCATTACTTGGTTGAAGTAATACATAAGTCCACAACAAAATATTTTTCCACAGTAGTAAATGCTTTTTACCACAATGAACAGTCTTCTTTAAGACATTTTTTTTTTAATTGTGGGTATTCTTGGCAACCACCTAGCTTTCCACAATTTTTAAAACTGTATTTTGAGTAGAGTAGCAAAATAAATTTACCTTGTATTTCCCCAACAGCAGAACTATGCTTATATGCACTATATTAATGTTAATTTAACATGTTACTAAAGTTACTTAAAATAACAATGTGCACTTAAAATATTCTATTTTGTAATTATTTTTACTACAGTTTGCTATGGCATATACTATGACCTGCATTCTTGGTATTAGTCTGTTAAAGGGCAACAGTACATACAGGATCCTACACTGCAGATGTGATGCCAACCCTATTGTCCAGAGCCAAGAGGTCAACCATGTGGTTAAATATGTGGTTGGCATATTTAACCATGGACTTGTCAAGCACTGAAAGCATGGGTTGGTTTATGTTTCTTTTTAGATTATTTAAAGAAGAAAAGTTGGACAAATGTGATTAATGCAAATTAAGTTTAAGGTTTGTCATTTCTACAGCTTTGACATATTAATCAGACTCCAAATGTCATAGGTATTCCTATAGTTCTAAAGCGTACTCTCCTGTTCTATAAAGAAGTCATTCATGGAACTGATGAATAAGAAAATCTTTCAACATGTTTTCCTTGTTTCGTTTTCCATTCACTTGCTTACTTCATTGAAAATATTAACCAGTGCTCACATCCAGTCTACATGTAAGCCATCACTTTTCAATTATAGCGAATGGCTGTGTGTGTAATCATTAGGTGAAAAAAATTCAATCACTTACTTATTCTGTGAAAATCAGTTACATGGAATTCTAGTAAGACTATGCTTTTATTGTTTATATATTATTTATTATTTATGTAATACCTGTTATAGTAAATGTGTGCCTGGGAGGCATCTATTAAACATTTGCCAGATCATCCTTGGGTTAACCCTGTGACATTCATGTTAACTGGGTAGGTTTTTGTTGTTGTTGATGTTGTTGGTTTTTTTTTAATGTTGTCTTACTTTTTCTGAATATCTTTTGCTTGAGCCCTGGAAACAAAATTGATGTGCAATGTGGCATTTTGTTTGTTTTGATAAATATTAACTTAGAACAAATTCTCTTTGTTCATTTGTTTGTGTTTTCAAGACAGGATTTCTCTGTGTACCTTTGGCTGTTCTAGAACTCACTCTGTTGACCAGGCTAGTCTTGAACTCAGAGCTCTGACTGCCTCTGCCTACTGAGTGCTGCGATTAAAGACGTGTGCCATCACTGCCAGGCAGAACAAATTCTTAAAACTAAGAATTTAGATGATGGTTACAGCTACTCTTCCTTCCCTTAGGAGTTGTAGTGGTCTGTTTTGTTTTTTGTTTTGTTTTGTTTTATGTTTCTCTGCTTCCAGTCTCATTTTGCTGTAAGCCCGTGTTTAATGTGTCACCAACTCATTCTCTTAATTAGTATTTGGATTTCAGTGAAGTTAGAATGTCCAGTTCAGGATCTTCCTCAGAACAATGACTAGATGTGTTTCTCTGGAAACCCATCATTCTGAGACCACCACTGTGTTGACTCTTTATGACCACACACACTGGAGAATGGGCCAGTTCAGACACAGTATGTGGTGCTCAGTGACCTTAGTTCACAGGACAAAGTTACTAGGATCTTCCAACAAAATTATTCTATGTGTTATTTGCCCACCAATGGTAGGTATTTTTGTTTAAAAAGAAGCTTCAAAAACTATGATTAGCTTTCTCCATATTTTGAAACTGACATGTCTTATTTTATCATCACAATTTTCCTGTAATCAATATCAGGCAATATTTACTAGCTACCAATCACTTCTGTCATTGAATCAAATGCTATGAAATTCATGTTGGGTTTTCTAGTTGTCAGAAAGTCATGGACACACAAAAATGATTTTAAACATTGGAAATGTACAAGTTTTGCCCCACTCCACATAATGGTGCAGCCAGCATTAGGAAGCCTTAGCTACTCATTGGCTTCATCTGTTTATGCTGACTCCACCCTCATAGGCCGAGTAAACAGAGTGATTATAGCCTTGAGTGCTCTAATGGCTCCAAGAAAGAGTCTTCACAGTCTGGGAATGCTCTGAAGTCAAGTAAAAAGAATATTCATTAGAAAAGCTGAAATTTAAATTGGTTTAAAGATGATTTCATAATGTATTAGAAGTTGGAGATCATAGCATACATCGATATTAAGCTTAATGTTCCAGATAAAGGCAGTTACATGTGCAGTGTGAGTTTGGGAGCCTACTCATGAGTGCTGTAACATGCAGGGAACATGTTCCCCTCTGTTTGTACATACACTTTATATTCAGACTTTAAGGATGGTTAAATATTAAGACTCCAAAGTCATTCCCACCCAAAGTAATATGTGACACTATCAAGAAAAGTACACAGGGACCCCATCATTTCTATAGTATAATTTCTCCTAAGTTAGGTTATCTTAGTGAGTGTTTTATTTGCTGTGAGCAAACACCATGACCAAGGCAAGTCCTCTAAGGACAGCATTTAATTGAGGCTGGCTTACAGGTTCAGAGTTTCAGTCCATTATCATCAAAGCAGGGAAGGATGGCAACTTCTGGACAGGCACGATGCAGGAGCATCTGGAAGGTCTACATCTTCATCTGCAGGCCTCTAAGAGAAGACTGACTTCTAGGTAGCTAGGATGAGGCTATGAAAGCCCACACCCACAGTGACACATCTACTCCAAAAGGTCACACTTCCTGATAGTGCCACTCCCTGGGCCAAGCATATACAAACCATCACAAAGCGGGTGGAGAGTTAGGTCAGTGTTAGAACATTTGCCTAACATGGTCAAAAGTTCTGGCTTGCTTGCCAGCACAAAAGCATAAAAATTAAAATTAAAAAAGAGAATATAAAATCTAGGATAATAGCAACAAAGAATTAAGCCAATACCAAGTGTCTTCCGACGTTTAATTTTGTGGACATGTGTTTCTGATGGGAGGCAATGGAAACAGCACACCTCCATTAGGACAGCCCTCATACAGCCTAACTTTCGATTTAGTATGCCCAACGGTGTATTTTCTTTAAAACGTTTTGAAAATTGAGTTCACACAATATGAATGCTACAACTATAATTCATACCGACGCTGCTAACTGCTAGAAAGCCTTTCACCAGTGATTAAGACCAGGGAGCAATCAGTGACTAGTGGCTATGCTATTACACCCGTGACCAGGTTTTTGTGTTTGCTTTAATCTCATATTATATGTGATTCCACTAGCAAAGTCAAGTGAAACCCCCACCAATGCCCATCCTTTTTCTTTGGGTGTTGTAGCTCAAACCCCATGTTTCACATATGTTAGACAAACTCTCTACTACTGAGCTCCATCCACTACCTTTATAGTTACAAAACTATACACATACACACAAAAGAGAAAGAAAGTAATGTGGATCCTAAGGAGATGATGCGATGTATAGATTCACAAATTCTTGACTTGAGGTAGTAGCATTTATCTACTGTCAACATGTTGGCACAAGAAAATTCCTTCTTGCCAGGAAGCGGTGGCGCATACTATTAATCCCAGCACTCATGAGGTAGAGGTTGGAAAATCTTTATGAGTTTGAGATAAGCTTTGTCAGCCAGGCTGTAATCAAAGAAATCAAGTCTTGAAAGAAAGAAAAAAAAATGCTTCTAAGGACTAAGATAAAAGTATGATGTGTTTTTATATTTTTCATTTGCATTGAATTAATACATCCAGATTTACACCTATGTAAACCAATTGAAAATTGCCAGTCTAGACATCTGTTATCCAAAAGAAGAAGAGGAAGAGGAAGAAGAAGAAGAGGAGGAAGAGGAGAAGGAGGAGGAGGGGAAGGAGGAGGAGCAGCAGCAGTAGCTTCAAAGTTAAATAAAATAAGGAAATGATCAACTACTGTCTGGAAAGTAAATAAAGAATGTCTGTGGAGACACCCAATGAAGAGAATATTTCAATTAAGATATATTCATATAAAATAATTGCAAACTCAAAGTGGCTTTCCTACATGGATTTCCCCTGTAACAATCGAACATGACAAATAAACATGAGGTAATAAAGGAAAGCTGGTTCTGAAATGTTGAAAAATGGCTGCCCAAGATACCGCAATGGCTGATCTTGGTTGTCAACAAGATAACACCACAGGGAATAGGGCATCTTGATTAGAAAATTGCCTCCACCAGATCGGTCTGTGTGCATGTCTATAGGCCACTTTTTTGATTGCTGATTGATGTTGGAGGGCGGAGCACACGGTGAGTGCTACCATCTTCAGCAGGCGGCCTGGGCGGCATAAGAACAGTAACTGAAAAAGTAGAGGAAATGAACCAGTGAGCAGCGTTCTTCCCTGCTCTCAGCTTCTGTCTCCTCCTGCCTTGTGTTCATGCCTTGGCTTTTCCTTAATGCTGGACTATGAAGTGTAAAATGAAACAAACTCTTTTACAAGTTGGTTTTGGTCAGTGTTTACCACAGCAACAGAAAAGAAAAACAAAACACTAAAATATTATGCACTCAGAAATAGGAGTATATCCACCAGAACCAGTAGGAGAGACAACCATTGTTACTAGAATTGCTTGGACAGGTAACATTGTTAAAATCAACAGTATAGAAGTTCTTAGTTCAACAGTTATTACAAGATTGATAGGATAGAAAAGATTTCATTCAAATGTCATTGCAGAACTTGTGAAATATTACATAATTACTTGTTTTGACAGATTATAACTGATTCTTTTCATTTTATTCTACACTGCTAGACAATAGTGGTCAGGATTAGAATTAATGAACCAACAGTGTGAGGCTGATAAGGTACCAATGCAATGGACCTTCACATGTTCTCATAGAAATTTATCTTAGGAACTGTGGTTTCTTTTTTCCAGGCAACATTTCTGGTTTGGCTACAGATCAAATGACCTAAAGCTTTGTTTTCCAACCTCAAATCAAAAATTTTCCTTCTAACCAGGTGTTTAGTTGACATCTTTCTAGTCTGCTTCTCAAAATGAGGAACGATGACTACCTGGCTTCTTTCCTGATTTCTTCATTGTTGAAGAGCATCAGGATATGATCCCCCTGCGATGCAGCTTAAGCTAGACATGGGATACAAACTAAGCCAGCCGCAGCCCTAGGTAGGCTAAGCAGCCCTACATCATCACAGTCTGGGTGCTGTGTTGAGGCATTTCACACCTGTCCTTGACAGGTTTTCCTGCAGGCGTCCTACCAAGGTATTATTTGTATTCTGCTTTCTGCCTTTCTCTTTTTTTTTTAAAACCATTGGTGCCAATTCTCCCTTTTCTTTTCTTCCCATTCTTCTCCCAGTACTGACAGTTTTCTTCATTTATTCTTTTATTTGATAAGCTAAAATTGGAGCTACAAGGAAAGAAAACGTCGCCTGGCCCACAAGAAACTCTTAAGTTTGTTGAATGGGATGGCAACAAACACAGCATAAAAATAAGTCAGTAGACATAAAGAAAAATATATGAGAGTGGATTCAAGCTATTTAGAGGGATGTGGAGTTACAGACGAGGGGGTGTAGGAGTACTTAGGATCTTATTCCATTGCAAAAATGATGTATTTTTTAAAATGTAAATACTACCTAGAGAGACATATATATTTATGTTATTGCTAAATAGCATATAAAGAGAATTTAGTTCAGGTTCTCATCGCCTTTCTGTCTTTTATGGTTCTTGATAAATTTATCCTAGAGAACATACATGGTGAATTTTAAATAGTCTTCTCACATTTTAATCTATGCTCATACGTATGCGTGGGTGAGTGCAGGTGCATACATCCCTCCCCAGCATCCGAGCATTCCTAGTTATCACTACCTCACTTGATTCAGGCTCCTGTTCTGATTTCCATTTGCCCTCTCTCAATGTTGCTGAGAAGAGAGTGTTTGTTTTGCTCTCAGATCCTTCAGCGTTATCACTTAGAGAATTTTCTACAGGTCATTTCACAAAGTGCTTCTTCTCTCAGGACCTTTGAAAGGCAGACAGAGCTCTCTCCTTGTGCTCATCTGTCTTGAAATGTTTCCTTTCTACCACAAATGACTCTGCATTTTTTTATATATTTTTAAAATATTGTAATTTCTGAGCTACTAAGTCTATAAGAACACAGTGTCCCTCAGCTGAAATTAAAGTCTTCCTTGTGGATAAACAACTTTAATTTTCACTGCTGGCATCTCCTTTTTGGTAAGTGTTATCTTACCAGATCGCCCAATCGTATTATTATGTACCTAGGCCTCCTGTATGTGAGTGTGTTTTCTTTTGCTGTGACAAAATATGCACATGAACAATAGGCAGGAAGATTGGCTTGAACTCACAATTTAAGAGGTTTAGTCTATGGTCTCTTGATTCTGCTGTTTCTGGGCCTGTGTGAAGCAGCGCATCATGGCAAGGCTGAGTCAGATACACGACAGAGGGACTCTGCTTAACTCATGGTAGTCAGACATAAGAAGGTGGGGGAAGAAAGGCCAGAGAACATGTATATCATCAGAGTATCCCATTCCATTGACTACTTCTGACATCTAGACCCTGTCTTCTGAACATAGCTGCCATTTCCACAGCATCACCACACAGGAACTATTGTGAGGCATTTAAGATCTAAGCCCTAGCACTTCCTGGTTCTCATTTGTCTTTTGGTATGTTGGTTCTAGCTATGTATGTATTTATGAGTCAAACTATCCATGTCTGGAGGAAGATGGGTTGGGAAGGGTCTAGAAAGAGTTTGAGGGAAGTAATGCTTTTCCACGGGCCCTCTTTGGCCAGCAATTCAATGATATGTAACCTATTTCTGTCACTGGAATTTGATCATTTGATGACAAGAGACGTCTACTTGGGGCTCTGTCTCCTCCATTATTTAGTAATTCCATTTAGATTTCTGTCATATATGTAGATATTTTTAAAATGCTTCTGTAGCATGTTTCCATACAAACCCTGAAACGGCCTGCAGTTTTAGCTCTCCCTCTTGGTATTCCCTCCCTTACCATTACCAACACCCCGTCTTCCCATGCCTTCTCTCTTTAATCCTTTCTTCCACTCACCTGGCCCTGTTTATCCATAACTGTATATTCTATTTCTCATTCCTGACGAGATCTTCCCCTTCCCCAGTCTCTTACTCTCTACCTGGCTACTATGGCTATACGGATTGTAGCTTGCTTATCAAAGACTGAAAGGCTAACATCTACACTTAAGTGGTTATATAGGACATTTGCCTTTTTGGGTCTAGGTTACCACACTCAGGATGATTATTTTCTAGCTCCATTCATTTACCTGTGAATTTCATGATTTCATTATTTTTAACAGCTGAATAATATTCCATCATGTAAATGTACCAAATGTTCTTAATTTATTCTCCATTGATCGACATCTAGGCTGTTTCCATTTTAGGGCTATTATGAAAAGAGGAGCCATGAGCATGGATGAGCACATGTCTCTCTAGTAGGGTGGAGAGTCCTTTGCATATATGCCCAAGCGTGGTATAGCTGGATTCTTGAGGTAGCTATATTCTCAGCTCCCTAATAAATTACTACACTGACTTCTACAATGACTGCAGCAGTTTACCTTCCCACTAGCGATGGATGCGTGTACCCGTCAACCTGCATCCTCACTGGCATAAGCCGTCACTTGTGTTAATCTTAGCCATTGTGACAGATGTTAAGAAGAAATTTCAAAGTAGTTTTGATTTACAGTTCCCTGATGACTGAGGGTGTTGAACATTTTTTTCAGCGTTTTTCAGCCATTTGTGTTTCATCTTTGGAGAACTCTGTTATTCTGGTTTTTAATGTCTCCTTGAAATGGTATTTTCTACCATAAGATGTTTTGGTGATTCATAGTCAACGGTGATCTTTCTCTCCCTTCTGGAAGGCCCAGCACAGACACATAGGTTCCACAAGGAGGCTGTTTGGAGTCTTTGTTTCCCAGCATTCCCTGTTTTGATTCTGTCCTCTTTCCCTTTCCTCCTTGCTCCTTTTTTTAATTAAAAACTAGTATTTTCTCACTTCTCTCGGTCAGCTGCATTTCCTCTGTTCCTGTGGTGCCTGCCCTTATTGTTCCTCACACCAACAAGCCATGGACACAGGGTTCCAACGTCCTCCAGCTGATATTCCAGCCCAGTTACTTCGTTTCTTCTTTAATCTCATTCCCTAAAGAAGGTCTTGGTGAAGCATCCAAGAACCCAACGAAGCAAAGGGCATATATAATTTTGTAGGTTGATTAAATATTATTAAATTTTTATTTATTTTATTTTCTAAGGCATTTTCTAACATCTAGAATCCAGTAGTAAAATAATCTTATTTTGAATCAGAGCCCAGACTTTGGTTTCTGAATTTATGTCCTCCTTACCCTGGCTCCACAGGGTAAAGAGACTGGACAATAGCTTCTGGGTCTGATCAATGATTTTCCCTCCTGAACCATTCTCCAAAGTTATTCATTGCTTTCCGTTGGTGTAGGCTCGCAGTCTCCTGACTCTCACATCACCCCAGGCTTATCCATTTCAAGCTGCCACAGTACCCACCTAGTTCCTACCATAAGATAGATGTTTTGGTGGTTCAGAGTTAGGCCTTCTGGAAGGCCCACTGCAGAGACATGAGTTCCACAAGGAGGCTGTTTGGGGTCCTTTGATTGTTTGGGGCTAGCTGGTCACCACCATTGATCAAACACGTGCCTCATAAATGTTCATTTTACACACAAAGGCTAGGTGCTGCCCCACCCCTGATCCTAACTAAGAAAACTATATATATATATTTTTATATAGTTTACAAGGAGAGCAAAACCCAGAGAGGTTCTCAGCTTTCCTTCCTGGCACCCCCTCCTTCCTCCTTCACATCACCTCATTCCTTTGTTTCTTCCACCCCAGTAGTCTTAGCACCAGGATCCTCCTAGATGTGAGAGCTGTCCTTGTTAACCTGGGAAGCACGCAGTCTTATTTCACAAAGAGGAAGCCCCACGAAGAGGCTGTGAAGGCTGCAGAAGGTGGGGAAAAGTGCCAGAGTCAAGCCTGAAATCTCAGTCTGACTTGCTGAAGCCAACGTCATGTCACCCCGCTCTTCAGACAGATCTGTCACATTATGCTTGTACAGAAGTGACACAGAGCAGCCAAAACAGTGGGGCCACCCAAAAGATCCAATTTTAAGTCTTGACTCTGTCATCTGAGCTGTGTCCTAGACATATCACTCAATTTTCTGAATCCATTTCTTCATCTTTAAAATGGTGCCAGCCTAGTACATATGGGGCTTCCTGAGTTTGTCAAGCTCCTTCCATGGGCCAGGGATAGTCACGTACACTGGGGTGAGGACAAGAGACAAGACAGACACATCCCTGTTTTCAAGAGCCACCTTTGTTTTAGGAGACTGATTTAGGAAATGTCTTTCTGTACGTGCTGCCCATGCTGGCTGGTTTATTTCCATTCCTCTGACTTCCCATTACCTGAAGTTCTTTAACTGTTTCCTGGTAGGACTTTTAGACTCACTGCTTCCTCTTAGAGCCATGGCTTTTTAGTTAAGGCTCTTATTGCTGTGAGGAAACACCATGGCTAAATACAAACTGGGGAGCAAACGGTTTATTGGGCCTACTTCACTGTTCATCACTGGATGAAGTCAGACTGGTACTCAAGCATGGCAGGAACCTGAAGACAGGAGCCGATGCAGAAGCTGTAGATGGCTTTTGCTTACTGGCTTGCTCCCCATGCCTTGCTCAGCCTGCTTTCTTATAGACCCCAGGACCTCCTGCCCAGGGGTAATCCCCCCGCCCACAATGGGCTGGGTTTTTCCCCACCAGTCATTAACTAAGCAAACGCCCTGTTGGCCTGCTGCTTGTAGTCCAGTCTTATTAAGATATTTTCACAATTGAGGCTCCCTCTCCTCCAGTGACTCCAGTATAAAACTAGTCAGCACACATGGATGGAATTCTTATGATTTTCCTTTCCATTCTAGAGCCTTACCTGAGAACTCATCTGTGGTGATCTTCTGGAAGCAGCCATTCCTGCAGCTTTTAAAGAATGTCCCTTTCTTTACCTCTTACATTTGTCCCCATTTTGTTGTCCTCTTACATAAGTGATCATTTCTGTTCGCCCAAAAAGAATCTCCATCTTGTGAGGAACAGTTTCTCCCTCTGCCACATACACAGTCTCTCCTCACGCAGGTCTCCCCCACCTGTTAGTAAATAAATGTGCTGGCATCGATGTCCTTCCTTGCTCCTTGCCACACAGAGACATAGTCAGGACATGCCATTTGTCCATTCAAGAACCAAGGCTACACAGGTAGAGTTCACAGACCACACTCTCTCCCACAGTATAGTTATAAATGAAGCTGCTGCCAGGCCTGGTCCTCACAACTATACCTCCTCCCTCTTACATCACCCTCATTATACTAGGGCCGTGAATGCTTCCAAGACTTCAAAAGTCAAACAAATGGAAGCTGTTAGTGCATTTTTGAAGCAAACGGGCAGTTTTTAGCATCAGCTTGCTTTGTGGAATGACTATAAAGTTATCCAATGAACTATGTTATCTTTTCATTTTTACTAGATCAGGTGGAATTAAGCTTTTCCTTAATTTGCTTTGTGTGTTGTCATTTTGAATGAACTTCAAGTGGAGGATGGGAGAGAGTTCTCCACAGATCATTGTCTCACAGCCACCAACACTCTTGCTTCAGGTTGCTGTCCTGGTAGCCTAGTGTGTGCACACACACATCCTTGACCTCTTTAACTGATCACAATGCCACAGCTTTCAGTACTTAACTATCTCCAGAGTCACTCCTGGTAGACTAGGGCTTCTCACAATATGGTCCCTGAAAATAGATCCATCAGCCATGTGAGAACTACCAATCAGAAACCTGGGGACAGCGCCCAAAAATCTGTGCTTTTAACAAGACTCCAGGTGGTATTATATTGGAACCAGCTGGTCTCAGACTCCTTATATCTTCCTCAAAGCTGTGTTCAGGGATTCTATGTTGATAGCTTAAAATTGGTCAAATTGGGAATATTTACACCACAGAAATTGGCAAACCCTACCAACCAGAACTTTCTGTTCCGAGAGACGTCTTCTAGCTCAGGACTGCTGCCAGATGAGTCTGATAGAAAGTTTGAGAACATTTTCATAAGTCATTTCTGACACTATACCTGTTCCAGTGAAATGGTCCATGCTCTGATTCCTCAGGCTTCTGCCACATTGCCTCACTATCCTTTTCTCCTTCATGCTTCAGACCATATAGACAGAGAACAAGAGAGTCCACTCAAGGCTTTTCTGCCCCTGTGTCTACTGTGTGCATCAAGAGCATGGCATTGCCCTGAACCCCACAGACATCCCTTATTCTTGCAGTGCTCAAACTCTGGGATACTTAATGAGTCTCACACACAGGAAACGCTTCCGTGACCTTCCCCCAAAGCCTATGGATCCTGAAGCACATCTGGGTTTGAGTTTCCTTTTCTGCAAAGTAGTTGAAGCACTCTGGGTATGCGACTAGTCCAGGGTCACTGGGTGATTTGTCAAGTTAGAAGAGGGTAGGCCAGTTTAACCAGTCTTCCAAGTGAGCAATTGAGGTACCTAGACATGCTTGGTGCAGAAATCACACTAGTCAGCATTTTAATCCACAAAGGTATCAAACTTACGTTGGTGTTCACCTGAAACAGCACACTGACATTAATCCCTCCCTCCTCACTCACTCTTTCTCCCCATTTAAAAACTTCATCTTTGTCTTCCCTCTTCCTGCTGCCCTCTCGGTTCCACCGACTCTCTTTGATTTCAGGCCACCCTGCCTGTGCAATTCAGCTGGCTTCCCCTTCTCTCAGATCCAGAAGACCCCAAGCTGACTTCTCTTGGCTCAGCTCTGACCACTTGAAAGAAAAGTTGCAGCTTTTCCTTTTGTGCTTGGTGAATCTGATTGTTTAAAACCAGCTCCCTTTCAAAGACTCTCAAGGAACCCTACAAAGCTTCATCATTGTATCAGTGTGTAGACTAAAATAAGACCAAGGGGGGCCCATCTAAGGGTGTAGGTTCTTTGATTTTTAAAAGAAGTAATAAAAAAATCTCCTTTGTTATCTCTTTTTTACTCTGAAAAATTAAACTCTAGTGTTCTTGGTGAACAATACATTAATCTTCAAGTCTGTGTATGTCTTTGGAATTGGTCTTTTCATTTTCTATAAGGCAAGTTTGAGAATGGCATTTTTCTATTTCCTTCTGTGTCTAAATCTGATTCTTTTTCTTTCAGGTTTGTATTTATCCCCAGTGCTTTATTGCTCCTCTTTCTTTACCTTATGGAGCTCTGCATTCATAGTGCTTTCTCTCTGATCACTTTGAAATATACTCCGTATTTCTCATTTGTTATCCCAGTTCCCTGTGGTGTTAGCTGCAGGCAGTGGTGGGCATGTGTGGCACCCATTCGATCTACAGTGGATTTCAGGGGCCAGAGCTGTGTAGTAAAGACCAGGAGCCCGGGTCTATAGGGGGCCTTTCCAGATTTACTCTGCTGCTTTCTCCAGCCCCTTCTTGCTTATCAATGGGAATTTCACACAGATCTCATTTAAAGTGAATTTAAGTACTATTTTTAATAAATACTGATCTTCTATAGCTAGTAACTAGTGGAAATTTTTATCAGAAATTCTTCCATTTCTCCTATTACAAAATTGATAATATTCAACATTTTCGAAGTCAGCTCACTAATTCTTCAGAGCCAGTAGAGGCAAAGCCTATTGCATTTATACATTCAACAAACATTTACTGGAAGGCAACCAAGAGACATACAGAAAGATATGTGAATACCCCAGGGAGGCTAATTATCTGTTTAACATTTTCATATTTGGCCCATGGTTTTCAATTATATGTATACTTGTTTCATTATGTTCAAAAGTAAGAGATTTATTACCTGCATGAAACATTATAGAACATTAAAACTTTATCATAATTGCCTTGCTGTGACAATTTCTGAATCAGGTAACTTCTGAGGAAACATATTAGTAGGTTTTAAATTGAAGTGATAAGATCAATCAGTTGTCCCCAATGAACAATAGTTACAGCGTGCTTTATACAACATCAGTTATTTCTGCTTCCAGGGGCTGCAATTTCAAGCAGTTCACTAGGGACTGGGGACAGTCTATGCGTAGACAAAATTGGCTCTGCCTGTACATTGAAAAGGGCAAAGGGGCAGCTTGATGTGTGGACACCACTGCCATCATCAGTACAACTGAGAGATGGCAAGGAGGGGTCTTTAGTATTTTAGGCAACAAGGGAGTTGTTGCCTTTGTTTAGAACAAGACCAATTTACAACTTGCCCGTCTTCTATAGAAATCTAACTTTATTGACACATATATTTCATTTATTGCATTGATATTCTATAATCCTTAATGGATGGCCTCATAGAAAGCAACCCTTGGCAACTATGCAGCTTGTATACCCATAAATATAGAGACATTAAAAAAAAGACAAGAGGGGCTAGAGATATGGTTCAGTGGTGTAGCATGTGTAAGGAAGGCACTGGGTTTAATCCCCAAGACATCCTCTCCAAGAGAAGGAAAACTAAACTGTAAATATCAGAAGACTTAAATCTAGCAGAAGAGGCAGAAACCAAAATATACATTAGGGAATCCATAGCAATCAAAGTATGTCATTATGTTTAAATTCTATTTTCATAGCTATCATCCACTCTATAAGTCATAGTCTATCCAATTGTAGGCTGTGGTAATCTAAACTCTCTTTGTCATTAGTTTTTATAAATAAAATTTTATTGACTCCCAACCAATTTTATTCATTTATATATTGTCTGTGAGTATTTTTGCACTATGATGACAGAAGTGAATACTTACAGGAAATTGAATAGCCCACAAATACAAAAATGCTTAATGCCTGGCCCATTAAAGAAAGGCTTGTTGGTTGAACAATAAAATATGTATTAGCCTGCTTCAAATAGATGGCTCAAAATATGATTGCCACTTAGAGCATCAAGTCAACCCTCATGCCTGGTATTTTCACCATTTTAGTGCGTCATGAAATGGCCAGACCAGAAATAAGATCAAGGCATAACCACCAGCACCAAGATAATAGAAAGCCACTGAATGTTTCAGTGCAGAGAATATATCCAGCCTAGATGTTAAACTTGAATTTAAAGGGAAAAAGCTAATTTGATTTTTTTTTCTGTGTCATAAATGTGTGAGCCTACTAAGAAACAAACTCAAGGGGTCTGGAGAGATGGCTCAGTGGTTAAGAGCATTACTGCTCTTCCACGGGTCTTGGGTTCAATTCTCAGCACCCACATGGCAGTTCACAACTGTCTCATGCTCTTTGTTTTTTTTGTTTGTTTGTTTGTTTTGTTTTGTTTTGGCCTCTGTGGGTACAGAACACAGGCATGATGCACAGACATGCATGAAGACAAAAACACCCATATAAGAAAAATAAATAATACATGTCCTTTTGTAAAAGAAGCAAAATCAAAGTAAGAACAAACAATATTGTCTCTTCTTGTTACCATGCCTTGTTAAGGAACATTAGATTTACATTAAAGACAAAATCTGATTTTCCATCAGAATTCTTTACGTTGGTTCCAAAAAACCCCTTGGATTAAAATAATGTTTTTTCCAAGGCATGTCTTCATTAAGTTTGCCCCATTACCCACCTTTGTGGTCTTTGCATCACCTTTTTAAAATCCTAAGTTTGCATGATCAAGTTTAGCTTATATTTCAGTTGCTCAGCATTTTACTACACATTAATTTTCATTTCCCATCTACAAAGGAGAAAAACTCTTATACCGTTTTTAAGGCCTAAAATAACAACACTGGGGTGTATGTGAAAATTATCTTTTCCTTTTCTGTGGTATTTAAGCATTATTTCGTTTCTAACTTGATTGCACATATAAATATGGCAAAGTACAAAAAAAATAAGCAAACAGACAAGTGAAAAAACTTGAGCAGAGAGCTCCGATGGTGATTATGTGGTCAAGGCTTGTTTAACAGCTCCTACTCAGTTCTTTCCAGGCGTCACTGACCATACCAAGTCATGCGGCTGGGGCCATTCAAAAGGACTTGATAATGTAACCATCATGTGGTCTGAGATTCCACTAGGAATGAAGTTGGGTTATGACTCATCAGCCTCTCAGAGTTGGTAGGTATGAGGTCTCCATCATTAAGAAATAGCGTTGATGGCCTACTGCGAAGTGGAATACCTTGTTGCTAATGATATTTTTAGGATTTGTTAAAAAGCCTATACAGAAAATTTAGGAATTTTTTTTTTTTTTTTTTTTTTTTTTTGGAAACAGAGCTTCTCTGTGTAGCCCTGGCTGTCCTGGAGCTCGCTCTGGAGACCAGGCCGGCCTTGAATTCAAAAATCCTCCTGCCTCTGCCTCCCAAGTGCAGGGATTAAAGGCGTGTGCCACCACCGCCCAGCCATAGGTACTTCTTAATTACTAAGCAAAAACGTCTCTTCAGAGAGTCACTGTCTCTTTAATCCCGTTTTATTCAACATTCTTGAATTTTTCTTTCTTGATTTTTCACTTAATAATCCCTGAGCTCACAACTTTTTAAGATTCCCCACTGAGCACAGAATAAAAATCCTGCCTCTTGATACTAAGATTTAAGCTTGAATCCAGGCTAACTTGCTACGAGTTCAATACTACAACTGTGTCTTATTGTATTGTTTATTTCCTGGTGCAGAGGATGTGCTTGGCACGTGTTATCAATAAGTAACAACAAGTGCAAGAAGAATGCCCGCAACAGCTACTCCTTCTCTCTCAGGGTATTCTGTCGTTCACAGCCTCTGGAAATCGTCTAGAACTGTCCAAATCTTACCTACTTTCCCCAGGTCATGCTATGACTTTTAACCAACTCGTTAATTCCACATATCTCCACTTTTAGAATATTGTTACTAGACATTATTTAAGTGAATATATTGAGCTTTTATTCTGTCTGTAGTGTGTGGCTCTTGGCACTTGGATTATAACGGTAAACCAGATTGCCATGGGCCTTGCTTATACTCTGGACCTAATACACAGAATACTGCCTAACGTGATGCAGTAATATAGATTCTCCAGAAAGGAAATGACGGATAAGAATGAGAGAATGACAGATGAATGTCCAGTACAGAAAGAGAAGTTAGAGGAGGAAAAGGCATGAGTAAAGTCCCGGGGATTACATGATGACATTACCTGGGCCTTGTGTTGGGCATTGTGAACACGAAGCTAGGATCCACAGTCCTTACTGGCAACCCACATGAAAATGTCAGCAGTTACACTCACCTGGGTATATGGGTAC
The DNA here is from genome assembly GCA_019843815.1 of Montemys delectorum. NCBI lineage: Eukaryota > Metazoa > Chordata > Mammalia > Rodentia > Muridae > Montemys > Montemys delectorum. The sequence goes on along the minus strand of JADRCD010170517.1, from coordinate 8,977 downwards.
GGCCTGCAGGTGGAAGGCATTCTAGTGGCTGTGTAACTTTTCTTATGTTACTATACTCTTTTCTCTATTGGGACTGTACATTCTGTTCACGTGGGCATTCCCGGTGTGTGTCTAACGGTCCCCGAACACAGAAGGCTCAGCAGGCTGGTGAATTCTTCAACCAGCACGGTCCTGAGAGTCCTCCCAGACTTACTCTGCAGCTGAGAGAGCAGCTGTCCTGGAGTTGCTGTCTTGAGGTTCTCAGCTGAGCTAGCTGATTGCTCTCCCCCTGTGAATTGCTGTACATACGGCGCAGCCCAGCAGCACCGTATCTGAGGAGTGGGAGAGCTGCCAAAGCCTTGTAGCCAGATGGGGCCCCTAGGGAGCCTGTGAGATTGTATCTTCCTATCCCTCGAAATGTGTTCTGCCATCATACTGGAGATGCCCGTGCAATCTGGACAAGCTCATTACTTTCCCTCTGTGTCTTTTAAAAACCGTACCAAGCAAACGCCCTCCAGAACGACGCAAGTCTAGTGTTACTAAAGACAGTAAGCAGCCTGCTTCCATTTCCTCCTATCAAAAGAAGGTGTTTTAAATGTAGGTGGGTCATCTTTGCAGCATTCTCAGAAGCACACTTTTGGAGTGAGAAGGTCACATGCTATATCAGAAAGGCTGGCATGTGGGAAAGAGCAAGGTGGAAAAGTATCCATGATGGTTGTATGCAGGGAGGAGTAGTGCAGAATCTCTCTGAACACAGAGCGAGTGCCAACTTACATCTCCAGACTGAAACCGTGTTGCAGTTATAAGCGGGCATGGCATGGCCAATGGGTAGCCCTTCAGCATCTCTTTCTCCACTCACTCTATATCTTTGTTTCCCTCTCTCCCTCTTACATGAACATCCTTGCTCTTAGGAGCTGCCAAAGGCAGACTCATGTGTAAACAAGCTGGCAACTTCTGCAGATTCTTAGAATTTGCCTGAGGGAACTGGAGATAGAACTCCAGTTAAAAGTACATACTTCACTCCCAGAAGATCTGGATTCTGTCCCTAACACACACAGGGGACATTTCACAACGGCCAATAATTCCACCTCCAGGGAATGCCACACTTTCGTCTGGCCCCTCACCTGCATTAACAATGCACATCCTCTAGCCCCCTACTTGCATAAACATTACTAAAAACCAAACTCAATTATCTAAAACAAAATGCCCACTTTCTTGGTGAGCAAATGAATATGAACTCGTGTATGTTTCACTGAATGCAGGAATGCATGGATGAATAGTAGTGTGTGGGTGAGGAACTCTGGGAATTATGTAAAACTGGAAGATTGCTTTTTTTAGAATTCTGCATATGAGAATTGTCCTTTATTGATAAGACATGGGTCAGGATGTTTTTCTGGTAATACGAATGTTTCATGTTATTCTGATCCATCTTTTCTCAGTTCTCATAACCAACAACACCCGTGTGAAAATGGATTCTCACATGGGACCTTGCCTTTATTAGAAGCAAATTATAAAATCAACCCCATGTTTATCATCAGCAGATAGAAACTGTAAAAATGGCATGCATAATATTTATACACAAGATACAGTTGCATGCATATATTAACACCGAAGGAAAAAAAATACTTTTCTGTCCATTCCAGAATTCCATCATTCTGCATTGGTTTTACTCTCTGAGTAGATTGTAACGTGTTAATTGACTCATTAGCTAAGTGCTGGAACACAGCACAGTTTGGGGCTCTGAATGTTGGCTTGAGGCTACAGTTATAGAAGGAAAGCCGCTGAACTGCTCTCTGGAAAACCGCTGTGGCCTCCACTCTGAACCAGGCCAGGTTTTACTTATGGTTAATTTCTGTTTAATTTTATTTTAAGCACCATATTGGATATGATAGCACTAAGTGTGGCCAAAATATTGCTGGATTAGGTCATCAGGCAAGGCAGAGAGCTGTGGTCCTGGGTTGAATCAACAAGGCCTTGGTAGGGACTTTAATATATATATGTATCTGAATTTAAAGGGACAACTTTAAATCCTGAATAAGAAGAATGAACTTTAAAAGACTAGACTAGGGTTCTGAATATGATGACTTGACATCACAGAAAGAAATAAAACCAGGACCTAAAACAAGGCTTTGAACTGCAGGTCCTGACAGAGCTATTCGGAGGAAACACTGGGGCCCAGCCAGCCCAGTGAGCTCAGCCCTGGTATGGAGGAGCAGGTCACTGTTTATCTGGCAACTGCCAACAGACTAGAGCCAGCCATGTACTCCAGGTTCATTCTTCTTGGCTCGGAATTAGGTGAGATTAGTGCTTGCAAGTGGCTGGGACTGGGGCAGGAAGAGAATGACACATTCATAACTGTTATTAAGTGGTTTCTGTTCTTGAGAATGGTGGATAGATTCCATTCCCAAGTGCTAGTGCTTAGGCTTAATGGGGCTTTGGAAATGTAAAGCACATGGTCATAAGTGCCTGGGTATCAGGTGACTCATTTATAGGACTGCCCTTCCATAAGTGCATTACACTGAATTTTATTGCTTTACACTCAGAAATCTATGAAAGTCTTTATTAATGTACAAAATGGAGAGAATGCAGTCCTGGTAAAACTGCATTTCATGATATTCACACTACTTAAGCGTTAGAGAGTTGGTACAGTGCAATGGAACAGACTGTTTTGAGAGTGTAACTTCATCACTCCAAGATAAGCAATATTAGCATTATGGCATGTTGTCTTTGAGTTTTAAAAACTCATTATTATATAATTGTTATGTATTATTCAGTACTTTTCCTCATATGCCCTTTGTTTGACAGAACATGAGAACAGACTCTTTTAATATTGCTGAAGCATCTGTAAAGTCTCACAGTTGTCCAGGCTCAAGAATATCTCCATGTAGAAAAACAGATAAATAGATCCACACACATATTTCTGTGGCGGCAATTATGGGATGGATTTTAATTGGCCATTATTGGACACAACTGAGTAATGAACATACTTTCATATAAACTTTAAATTTTTCTGAATGTGTTCTCAATATTCATTTTTAGATTTAAAACCATTTCTTCAAAACAGCTGAAAAGTTGCTAAGGTCTATGGCATAAACTGAGAAAATGTTTCAGATTGTATCGATAATCAATATAGTGATTAGTAATGTGTCCAAAGACTCCTTTCTGTTTATGCCACAACTGATGATAAATGCAACTTTCTATTATTTTTCTAACTATATGCAGGAAATTTATCTCTTATTATTTTTGATTCCTACTTCATAATTTTCCTGTCTCAACCTCTCAAATGCTAAAATTCCAAGTGTGAGTTATCCAAGTGTGATTTCTTAAAAAAATTTGATTTCTAGTGAAGTTTAGCAACTCCTTATAGATATCTTATACCCTTGTATACTTCTAGCTGCTTTCTGTTCGTGAACTTTGTGAACACACTAGGAAAAAGATCTGATGTATAGAAGAAAGTAGTCTGTGGATTAGTTACTTTTCTGTTGCTGTGACAAAATACTGTAGCCAAGGCAATTTAAGAAAGAGCGGTTTTGTCTTATAGTGCCAGAAGGATAAGAGTCCGTCATGGGTGAAGCATGACAGCGAGGGATAGGCATGGTGGCACAAACACAACGATGAAAGCTAGCATCTCAACATGAGTGCAGAACAGAAGAGATAAAGAGGAAATGACTCCAGGCTCCAATCTCCAAGCACGCCTCCATTGACATACTTTCTGCAAGAAGGCCTGCCCTCCTAGCCTTCCTAAACAGTGCTAAGAAGCAAATGCAAACGTAAGAGCCGGTGCAGGCCATTTCTCACTCAAACCATCACAGTCATCATTCTTCTTTCATGGTAGCTACATTCCATAAACTCTTAGTGAACAATAATTATTAAATGCTGAGATATTTCTCCCATGAAATCTATAGAATTCTGGTTTAGTCACTACCTGGTTGAAAAGCAACAGCACTGAAACTCTGCCTGCGCATAGGCTATTCAATCTAGATATATTCTTCTTAAGGGACATCCCAGCCCTCTGTATTTAAGAATACAAGACAAAATTAGCACTATATCAGAACATTTAAAAAAAAATAGCACAGTTACCAACAAAAAACACAAAGATGATTCAGCTAGAAAGATGGATCATCATTTAATGTACTTGTTACTCTTGCAGAGGACCCAATTTTGGTTCCTGCACTTACATGGAGGCTCACAACTATGTATAACTCCAGTTTAGGGAGATCTGATGTGCTCTTCTGGCAGATGAATGTACCAAGAAGCATGCACATAGTGCCCAGACAGATATACAGGCAAAATATTCCTACACATAAAATAAATAAATCTCTGCTAAGTGTGGTTTCTGCCTTTAATCTCAGCAATCAGAAGGCAGATCTCTGTGAGTTTGAGGCTAGCTCAGTATATAATGAGTTACAGGCCAAGAAAGGCTACTCAAAGTCTCAAACAATGAAATGAAAGTCCCAAGGATGCTAGGAATGTGGCACTAAACACTCAACATAAAGGGCAGGATTCTGAGTAGGAGAGTTAGCATGTGTGCATCTATGATAGACAGATTCATTGTCTTCATAATAAATGATGTGGCCACAGAATGAATGGGGATATATACAGGTGAGTATAGACATGGCCGGACAGATGGATGGATGGATGGGTGGATGGATGGGTGGATGGTGGTTGGATATTTGGGTGGATGGATGGAAAAATGAATGGATGGATGGATGGTGGGTGGATAAATAGACAGATGGGTGGACACATCGATGGATGGATGTAAGTCTAGTCACTCTCAAAGGATAAATCAAAAGAGAAGAGTCCTATATGTCCTATAGTTTTAAATTATTAAGTAAGAGTCACCACAGCCTGCAGCAAGGAAAGCCCAAATCTGAGAATGACGATGTCCTGACTGGTACCTAAGAAGAAGCAGCAGACAGAGAAATGAGAGGACACTGCTGAAGCTGGGTGATGCTGAATATAAGTCTTCCTTGCCTGGTGTCACTCTAGATGAGAACCACACTAGTTCCATTTCCTCCTCCACAAAGACATTGAAATAGCTTCCTTAGCCTAAATATCTCTCACCTTTTGTCTAGCTATTCGTGGATACATCCTGAGACCACAGCATATGTTTGTCAGTTGTAGCACCTCTCTCTTCTGCCCTTTTCCCTTCCTCTTGCCCTCTTTCCTCTCCCTCCTTCCTTCTCTTTTAACATTTCGAAGTGTAACAACTTAGAATTTAAAAATAAATTAAAATCCTCCAATAAACGGGCAAAGCAAGAGGCCAGCTGGAATGACAGTTCTCAAATACCATTGCAAGGGTTTAGGTGTGGTTTTCATCCACAGTGAACTGCCTGCCTTAAAAGATGGACAGTTCAGCAGACGTATGTATCTTTGTCACTGTCATTGTCACTGCAGTTACAGTGCAGCTACCTGAAAGATTCTACACATCTTCTTTACAGATAATTTTTTTTTTTGTTCTTTGATGGTTTTACAGAGTGGCCTCTTTATTCACGATTTGACCTTTGCAGTTTCAATTACCTATGTTTAAGAAAGGTCCAAAAATACTAAATAGAAAATTCCAAAATTAAGCTTCATAAGTTTTAAATTATACATCATTCTACAAAGTGTGATTAAAATCTCTCACTATCGTTCTGGCCTGCCTGGGGCATTAATTATCCATTTTTCTCCAGTGCATCCCTGCTGTATATGCACCTGCTAGTCAGTAACTTAGTCACTGTCTTGGTCATCAGTTTGCCTGTCATGCACTACAGAATTCATGTAGTCCCTAGAGACTCAAAACAGGGGAGATATGGTATCACAAAACATAGAAAGACAGATTAACTTTGTTACCATGCGGCAAGGCTGAAGGGTACATACTTGGTTCAGTATTGTGATGTCTAACCTTCACCTTCAAGTTGACTAGATTTTCATCATCTCTGAAACACACAAGTAGGCATGTCTATACGAGGGTTAAGTGAGGCAGGAAGACCTGACTTAAATATAGGCATCTCTGTCAATGTCATAAGGAATGAGCTACAGCTAGCTGAGTCCCTGAGTTCCTGCGTCCCTGCTTTCTGTTCCTTATAAAAGCTGTGGATATGAGGGTTCGAGCCAACTGGTGCTCCCACCAATACAACTGCTCTGACTTCTCTGCCATGAATGAGTGAACCGTCTTAAACCGTGAGCCTAAATGCATGCTTCTTTTCTGAAGTTGCTCCTGTTGGGTACTCAACCACAGTAATTCATACAAGTGGTTTCCCACATCGGTTGAGCATCCAATCCATCCCCAGTGGATAAAAAGGCACATGGTAATTGTTACACCCACCAGTTACTCAGTCCCCAGTATGTTCTGTATAAAAAAACAAATAAAAGCGTGAAAAGAAATACATTTAAATTCCAGAATAGTACATATTTTAAAAGTACTAAACATAGGATGGGGCCCATCAACACCACATCATAGAAGGAAAGCAGAATGGGTCAGGGCCCCAACCCCAGGATTTATATGTACTCAAGGGTTAACAGAGGAAGTTGAGACATTTTCTACAGTAGTGTGGGCACTGGTGAAGTGCCCGTGTTTCCATAAGTAACCCTAGGGAAATTCATTGGTTAGAAAAAGAAAGTAAGAAATTTAGAAGGAAGTGAAGAGCTGCAGAGAAGAGAAAGGGATGAGTGGGAGGGGAAAAGCAAAGGTAATAAGAGTGAATATTTTTCACTAGCCTATATGTACATGCGTGAAACAATCATAATGAAATCCATTAATATATACCAAAAAAACTATTAAAAATAAAAATACCAGCTGGGCGGTGGTGGCGCATGCCTTTAATCCCAGCACTTGGGAGGCAGAGGCAGGCAGATTTCTGAGTTCGAGGCCAGCCTGGTCTACAGAGTGAGTTCCAGAACATCCAGGGCTACACAGAGAAACCTTGTCTTGAAAAACCTAAATAAATAAATAAATAAATAAATAAACCAAACAAAGCATTTTAATTGAAAATTCTTATTTTATGGGGCTAGTTACTACCAGTACATAATTAACATATTGACTATTCTGTGTTAGGAATGCTACTGCTTCAAATTATAGGAAATATTTACTAATTTCTTTGTTTTTATTTAAAAGATTCTTGCATAGTACTTACTATATGCCAAACACTGTCCAGTGCTTTACAAATATTACTTTATTCCTTATAACAGCATTATATGATATTATTAAAACCATGAGGTTCTGATTAAGTAATGTGCCCAACACCAAAGAATAAATAAATGCCATCTACACTTAGGACCCATGAGCTAAATGACTTGGTTCTAGAATTCATGTCTATAACCACTCCTTCCTCCTAAAAGGCCTAACAGAACCCAGAAAAGGAACAGCATGAAGGAGCTGAGCTATGGTCACAGTGAACTGTTTCTGACCCAGAGTTTGAGTCATTAGGGTTTATACAGCTCAGGCTGTCAGCTGACAGTTCGGCAGAGGCTCACAATGGCTCTCTACTGTGCTGGTCCTGACAGCTTCTAAGAATCAAGCAACATGCATCACCTACTGTTTTCTTAAGTATTTAGTGTGATTATCATTCCATAGTTTCAGAGTAGGTGCAGGGAGGGGAACATATTCATGGGGTACAAGCAAGAGGATGGAGCATTAGGCCATTGCAGAAGCAAGACATAAAATTGAAATCAACAGCTTTTGGAAGAGACTGGTATGGCCTTTACTTAAACAGGGAGGCACTGGTACTGATTTGGCAAGTCACTTCATCTTAATGAACCTCAGTTTTCTTTACGAAGTTGTTATCATTCTGTCTTTCCTGTTTAAACCCTGATCATGTTGCCGAAACTTCCACGAGTTAATCCTTACAAAGTGTGAGGAGTTGACTTTGGTCTGTGGCAAGCACCCAAAGAAAACACTGCTGACACAACACGTGAGCTCATGCCAGTGTTTCCTGCACCCAGGGTTACCTCCTTTGCACTCCAAACACCTGCCACTGCATGCCTCTCTCATTAAAATGCCTGGCCATCACAGGGTGTCTTGCTACAGTGGATACACAGTGAAAAAGCAATGCTGGAATGAGGAACTATGTGCCTCCATAAGCTGTCTCCCACAATATTGGTGCTGGGAGTTGTTTCCAAGAGTCCCTGAGTTACCAGGGCACCGTGGATTATCATCACTCAAGACATTCCCTCATGGTAGAGTTCTTTAGCTACAAGAATCTGCCAGCTATTCTCAGTCCCAGTGTCCTACTAAAGACAAAGAGGTAACTTTTTTTTTTGTTTTTGAAAGTAGTTAACTGCATCACCTGTAGGAACAGTGATCATCCTTTAATTCCATCCAGCATTGCTCACAGTTTTAAAAAGGAACAAAGAAACAAAGAAACAAAGAAGCAAAGAAACAGAGAAAGAGATGCCTATTGTCTTTATGGAGACTTTTTTTATTATTATTATTAGATGTTTTCTTTATTTACAATATCTCCTTTCCCAGGTTCCCCTCCAAAAGAAAAAAGAAAAAGAAAATAAAATAAGAAAAAAATAAAAATAAAATAAACAAAAGCTAAAACAATCCCCTGTTCCCTCCCTCCCCCCACCCCTGCCTGCTCGCCACCCCACCCTCTCCCACTCTTTATGGAGACTCTTAAACAAAGAACAGAAGACCCCGACCTAAGCAAGCCCACCTTATATTCATTTCATTTCTCACTTTTTTCTTTTACCCAAATCTCAAGTCCAAGTGGCCTTTGGTGACTGAATAGGACTCGAGTGGGAGTTAGAGATGAAAATGTTAATGGAATTTAGACCCTACTCCTAAGAGGGAGCCTGGAGGAACCAGCAAACAAAGAGACGACTGAGACCAGGTTAGAAGTTCCACTGTGTCAACTGAGAAAAGGAGAATGGAAATTGTTTAGAAGTGATGCTCATGGAGGATGCAAAGGTTAAATCATGCTTTATGAAATGTGACCCTCATTATTCTGCCTACTTTCTTGCATCTGTTCCAAGAAACATAAACCCCTAATGTGTAGAAGGACAGAAAAAAAAA
>JADRCD010170516.1:0-12985 GCA_019843815.1 Montemys delectorum | reverse complement strand
AGAGAGAGAGAGAGAGAGAGAGAGAGAGAGAGAGAGGGAAACAAGGAAACCTATTCTACGCTGTGAGGACAACCCTGTCCCTGCTGCTCTGTGACTGATGATCCCAGAAACAAAACCACAGATACCCCAGAACCCAAGATTCTATATTTCTAGCAGTGTAGTGTACTAGAACTCTGTCCTGAGATCGCAAATGAATGGAATTTTAAAATTCCGTGTAGCTGGGCGGTGGTGGCACACGTCTTTAATCCCAGCACTTGGGAGGCAGAGGCAGGCAGCTCTTTGTGAGTTCGAGGCCCGCCTGGTCTACAGAGTGAGTTCCAGGACAGCCAGGGCTACACAGAAGCCCGGTGTTGAAAAAACAAACAAAAATCCTCCTTCCCCATTTCACTGTGTGGCACCAAGTATTTATCAGCCCTCTCTGGACTCCAGGCTCCTTGTCTGAAAATCAGATGAGTTAATTTGCAAAGTCCTCTTGGAGCAGCTGGTATAGATGTCAAAAATCTTAAGAATTTTGGCTCTAGCTGCTGGGAGCTGGCTGGGCTCCAGGATGACTCTCTCTCCCAGGGCCAAGCCTCCCACGGGGACAGAGCATCTCTGCAATGCCTGGGGTCTGGGTGGCAGTGCTTCTGCTGTGGGTGTGGTGACTGAGTGCCTTTGAGACCACTTGGGAGGCAGAGGCAGGAGGATCACGATGAATATAAGGCCAACCTGGTCTACACAAATTCTAGAACAGCCAGGCAAGACCACAAACTCAAAAAGTAAATAAAGTCCCATCCCTCAGTCAAGCCTTGCCTGCTCTGGTCTGCTGAAGTGTTGGCCTGTGCTGGAGGGGACCCCATTGCTTCTCCACGAAGGTCAGGCTAGGTTTTGCTGCTCGGGTCACCCAGGGATGTTTGTATTTTTTCTTTTCTTTTCTCTTTTTTCTTTTTCTTTTCTTTTCTTTTTTTCCTCTTTCTTTTCTTTTCTTTCTTTCTGTTTTTCTTTTCTTTTCTTTTTTTTTTTTTTTGGGTATTTTCGAGACAGGGTTTCTCCGTGTAGCTCTGGCTGTCCTGGAACTCACTCTGTAGACCAGGTTGGCATTGAACTCAGAAATCCACCTGCATCTGCCACCCAAGTGCTGGGAATTAAAGGCGTGCGCCACCACCACCCGGCGACGTTTGTATTTTCTAACAAGTGGCGAGTGTATTCCGTAATAGTTTCAAGACTGGTGCATTTATTAGGTGCCTACTGTGGGCAAGGTGTTGTGGGGTGTCTGAAAGCTAGGAGGGCGGGGTTCCTTCGCTCAGCCCGTGACGCGCCCCTCCCTTTTCCTGGACGCCCAGTCCGGATGCAGAGACACTCGTCTTGCTCCAACACAGAAAATTCTAGTCCTTCTCTCACGCTGGAGTTATATAGTAGGCGCACAACGTTAGGGGACGGCGCCGCTTTGCTGCATCCTAAAAACAGACAGCTTCCTTCGCGTGCGCAGCAACCGCTCAATAAATGCCCCTGTTCAGCAAGCCTGTGGGGGAGAGTGGCACTTACAGTAGGAAAGGAGACTTCAAAGGGTCACATGCGTTATTTTGAGATGAGACAAAATATGGAACGCTTCACGAATTTGCGTGTCATCCTTGCGCAGGGGCCATGCTAATCTTCTCTGTATCGTTCCAATTTTAGTATATGTGCTGCCGAAGCGAGCACGGACGTGTCTTGGTTGCCTCAGGTATTTAAAGCCAGAAAAGCAAATTACTTCTTACATACGGCAGTTGAGTTTTTTTTTTTTTAATTTGGATATTTAAAGTGATGTCTTTACATGTCAAAAAGAAAGGTCACCATTCGTAACAGCGCTCAGAATAATTGTCTATGCGCGTAAAAGCTCACATATTAATTAATTAATATAGCCGTCTGGGAGAAGCTTGCGCCAGCGAAGCCTTCTGGGAAGCCGTATGCAAATCAGACAGGCACTACCAGGCTCCGCCCCTCAGTGGCGGCCCCGCCGGATCAGCGCGGGATGCGTGATGTCCGTGCGATGGTGAAACTGTATGCTAGTAAGCTACGCCCGTGGAATTTCGTCCCTCAGCACTGCGGCCGCTAAGGAAAACACGCTAATGAGCAGGGTCAGGGAGCCCTGCCTCCCCAGGCAGGGTGGGCAACGAGGCCTCAGCGGACCCCGCCCCTAAGCGAGGCTGCGGCCATAGCGAAGCCTCCGCCCCCTCTAATCCTCCGCGAATGGAGAACCAGATACAAAGAAGACTGGCAACGTCGCCCCGCCCGCTAGTGGGTGCAAACCTTTCTGCTTGTTTCTGAGACCACGCCCCGCGGTGCAGCTGGACCACCGCTAGGCTGGATCCCTTCCCACGCGGGACGGATCGCGCCCGGCGCTGATCCTGGGCTAAAGAGATGGCTGAGAGCACCGACGGCTCTTCCAGAGCTCCCGCGTTCAATTTCCAGCATCCATTATAGTGGCTCACAACCTTCTTCTTTTGTGTCCGAAGACAGCGGCAGTGTAGTCACATATATAAAATAATTTTTTTTTTAAAAAAAAAATAAAGCTCAGTGCAAATGAATCGTGACACACCACTCCGCCCCAGGCCAGGCCACAGTACGTGGGAGTGAATTTATGCAAACGAACGGGGCTGCTCTCCAATCCGCTCCGGGTAGCCTCCGCAGACAGCGAGCCCAATGCAACTGACCGAGACCGGCCAAAGCTTGACGGAGCACCAGCGAAAGGAACTGAACTCCGTGGTGCTCAGCCCTCTAGCACTGAGGAGATCGGCGTGAAGTTAGAGAGCCATAGTCAGGCTCCGCCCACTCGCGGTTCCAGCCTTCCGGCCCTGAAGCCCGGCCTCCTCGGGCGGCCGTGGCAATCCCAGCGTGCCCCGCGCACGGGTGGCGCTCTTGCCCGGCGCTCTCGCCGGCGTCGCGGGCCGGACCGACGCGAGCGAAGGGGCAGGCGGCGGCGGCCCGGGGCGGCGGGGGGGGGAGATCCGGCGGCCGGGACGCGGCGGGGGGCAGCCGGGGGCCGCCGGGGTGACGCAGGGCGGTGATGTCGGAGCACGCGGCAGCCCCTGGGCCCGGGCCCAACGGCGGCGGGGGTGGCGGCGCGGCGCCCGTGCGCGGCCCGCGCGGCCCCAATCTCAACCCCAACCCGCTCATCAACGTGCGCGACCGGCTCTTCCACGCGCTCTTCTTCAAGATGGCCGTCACCTACTCACGCCTCTTCCCACCTGCTTTCCGCCGTCTCTTTGAGTTCTTCGTTCTGCTCAAGGTGACCTCTGACCCCTGACCTCTGACCCCCAGCAGTCATCCACCTGCCCACCCCTGCAGCTTTACCACTTGGCCCCTGGATACCTTGATGCCAATCTTCTCACCAATGCTACCACTTCCTCAGTTCTCAGGCCCCGCCTCCTGCCCTTTGGCCTCCGACTCTGCCACTTGGGAGCCCAGGCCCCATATTTTTCCACCCAAGACCAGAGCCCAGTATCCCCTTGGAGTAGTATTTTGGACTCGAGGTCTACCTCCCACCTGTCACCCCCATTCTGTCCTGCACCTCCACTGAGAACAGCATGGTCACTTCCATCCCACCCTGAGGTTCCACTGTGGACCACCTCCTGTGCTGGAGACCCTGTCCCGCCTGTCATTTCTACCCTACCCTGAGTTTCTCAGAGTTCAGTCTCTCCTAGTCAGTTCCATTACAACACACCCCGAACCTCCCCTGAGGACAGTCCCCTTCCTCCCCCACCCCCGCTGTCACTGCTCTTTTCTGTCACTTCGCTGTTCTCAGACTCTTGCCAGGTCTTTTGTGGCCTTGGGTGAGATCTCCTCACTAGGGTCAGCCACAGAGTCACAGCCAGATGGGCCGGGGATCTCTCCATCTGGCACCTGCCCTGGCTGTATCTTCCTGGTGTGCTCCTGGGAGATACTGGGTTCTTGGTCACGAAGGCTGCTGAAGAGGGATGGGTACCAGGCTGTCTCTCTGAGGAGCTGCCTGGGCCATCTGGTCTTTGGGTCATGGCATGGCGGCTGGAGTGCTGATGTTGGAGGGCATTGCCTTCAACAGTGGCTTGGTGAATTTGGGACTGGCTCCTGGCACTGCTCCAAAGCTGTCCATTGCGGGGGTTGATAAAAGTAATTCCAGCATGAGTTCAAGACAAATGTGGGGGTCCCCTCGGGCTCCAGTCCATGAGCCTTTGCCCCTTCTTTCCTGCCCTCCACACCCTCACAGTCCCCAATAGTGGCCATCAGCTCTGGGTGCCCGATGTCTAGTCAGAGACAGGGTTGTCTGGATGACAGTAGACCCCACCCTTTTTCTTAATTGGGACGAGCAAGCCATACAGCAGCTGGTTTCGGGGAGCCCTTTTGCTGTGTTTCCTGCCCATCTTGCCTGCCCAGCTTCCACCCAACCTTCATAGAGGAGATGTACCTGACAGCCAAGGTCTGCTAGGCTTGTAGCACCCTGCACCCTATTCCCTACTCCAGCCTGGGTGTCAGCTCCTACAGGGGCCCAGGGCTTCACAGCCTCAAGGACTGAAACCAGGCAGCCATGGGATAGAGGGGCACAGCATGGCGCCTTAGACCTTAGGATGTTGCCAGGATCAAGGGGCAAAGAGGTGTGTGGCACCAGCTCAAGTCCCTGCTCTAAGTGGATCTGAGCCCTGGAAGGTGCCAAGTGGCACCCTTGGGTGCGTCATGATCTCATGGAGACCCTGGCTGAGGCTGGTATTCTGTGCCCAGTGCAGGCTTCCCAGTGGTCAGATGAACTGACAGCCCCAGACACCAGACTGGGTGGACAATGAGATACCCCCCTGCTTATAGGGTAGGAGGTGTCCTGAGAACCCCACTAGGTCGTGGCATTGAGGTGTCTGCAGGAGGTGATGGCATGCAGCCCCACCAGGCCTGTGTGACCAGGTTCAGTGCCTGTGTATGTAGCAGCGAGTGGGCAGATGAAGGAGGAGTGCCCGAGGGCTTGAGTAGGATGCCTGGCACTAGTCAGTGACAGGTGAGGGCGTGTGGGCTGGCTACAGTGGCTATGGTGGGAAGAGAGGACCCAGGCTATGTCCCCCATCCAGTGGCTGCCCCCCCCCCCCCCCGTTGACTCTAGATGCCCAAAAGGTGGAACAGGGCCTGAGACAGTTCCTGGCTCTTGGATTGGACTAGAAGATGTGGTTGCTGGGGTCTTAGCCTTCAGTTCACCTGATACAGAAATGAATTTCTTGTCAGGCATTGGTGGTGCATGCCTTTAATCTCAGCACTCGGGAGGCAGAGGCAGGCGGATTTCTGAGTTCAAGGCCAGCCTAGTCTACAGAGTGAGCTCCAGGACAGCCAGGGCTACACAGAGAAACCCTGTCTCAAGAGAAACAACAACAACAAAAAAAAAACCCAACAACGACAACAGAAACACTTTGTCTCAGGCCCAGGGCCTTCCATGTGTGCTCTGCATTCCCTCAGGTCACTGCTAGGAGGCCTGGGTGCTTTGTGGGTCCAGCTCTGACACCAGATTGCAGAGGAGAGGCCTGGTTAGCAGGCACACCAGGGTATGGAGCAAGGCCTTCCTGTCCCCTACATTGCTGCCTAACAGCAAGTGGGGAGGGCCCTACTGTGCTTGCTGTGGCTGAGTCCCTTGAGATTGTGGTCTGGGAGTCCAGTCTTGTCCCTGAAGAGTATAGTGACTTGGGCCAGGGTCCTGGTTATCATGGGTCTGTAGACAGCCAGGCGTCTGTGCTGGCCAGCAGAGACCCGGTGGGAATCTAGGGTGTCAGTTGGGGCCAGAGAAGAAGGTGACCCTAGACAGCTGCATGGAGTACAAGGTCTCTTTCAGTCCCAAGCCCATGGTGCATGTGGGACAACCTGGGGTCTACACGTGTTGCACAACACCCCTGCCTCCACTCCACATGGGTTAGGGCAGTAAGCGGTTCTCAGCCTTCCTGATGCTGCTACCCATTAATACAGTTCTTCATGTCATGGTGACCCCCAACTATAAAATCTCTGTTGCTACTTCATAACTAATTTTGCTATTGTGAATTATAATGTAAACATCTGTGTTTTCAAGTGGTCTTAGAATACCCCTGAAGGGGTTGTGACCCACAGGTACCACTGAATTAGGGAACCCCCCATACACACAGACACACAGTCACCTACACACTGAGCAGGGAAAGAGGAGGATATTCCCAGAGACTGGGACCCCTTGAGTAACTCTGCTCAGGCATAGGAGTATTTGAGGTTAGTAAGTAATATTATAGTAATTGATATTGCCTTTAATCCCAGCACTTGGGAGTCAGAGGCAGGTAGATCTCTGAGTTCAAAACCAGCCTCGTCTACAGAACAAGTTCTAGGCCAGACTTGTCTACATGGACACTGTCTTGAAAACAAACAAACATACTTATTTTGTTGTATGTGAATTCATATGTATGTGGGAGCATGGGTCCCACAGTGTAGAAGTCAGGGAACAGTTTGCAGGTGTCAGATCGCTCCTTCACCTCAGTTCTCAGGCTTCGTGGCAAGCTTCTTTATCAAATGAGCCATCTGGATGGCCCACATTTCCGCTCCTTAAAACGTGCTTGAACATCTGTGGCTGGATCCATCTCAGCAGGGCATCCTGAAGCCTCTGGGGTATTGAGCAGAGTTCTTACCTCCCACCCATTCCATGCCAGAAGCTACCCGAGCTGTGCACCATTCTTGTTCCCAACATGCCCAGGGTTTCCTGGGTGCACCTTTTCCAGGTGAAGCCCCATTTCCCAGGCAGGATAGCCTGGTCCTGCTGAGATGCCTGGGCCCCACAAGGGCTGGTCAGCTGTGTCCTTGTGACTCCTGCCAGCCCCAGGAGCAGGGCAGAGGGTGCCTTGCTAGGGACAGTGGCTATTCTTAGCCAGTGAGATCAGGGGTCTCCAAAGGCAGCTTTATGTTGAAGCACCTGCTGGGCCTGAAGGTCATAAGACTGCTGGAGGGTGATGGTACAGGGAACCCTTGCAGTGGGCACCCTAGGCCAAGGCGCTCCCAAGGAGGCACAGGCAGCCATTGCCTCTCCTGGTTGGGAGGGGTGTGTCCCTTGCCCTGCTGACTGCTCTACCCTCTACCCCACCCAGGCCCTGTTTGTGCTTTTCGTCCTCGCCTACATACACATTGTCTTCTCCCGGTCTCCCATCAACTGCTTGGAGCATGTTCGAGATCGATGGCCACGGGAGGGTGTCCTGCGGGTGGAGGTGCGCCACAACTCGAGCCGGGCACCGGTCATCCTGCAGTTCTGTGATGGGGGCCTCAGCGGCCTGGAGCTGGAGCCCGGGGGCCTGGAGCTGGAGGAGGAAGAGCTTACAGTGGAGATGTTCACCAACAGCTCCATCAAGGTGAGCGAGCTCTGGGCACACAGTCTTGAGGTCACTCACCCAGTGGAACAATGGGCTGCCTCTTGCAGGCCCCACTGACGCCTTGGTCCCCTGTGCCTGCAGTTTGAGCTGGACATTGAGCCCAAGGTGTTCAAGCCGCCGAGTGGTGCCGATGCCCTAAACGACAGCCAGGATTTCCCTTTTCCTGAGACGCCAGCAAAAGGTCTGCAGGCCAGGCAGGAGGGTCCCAAGGCTATGTTGAGGGTGGGGCCGGCTGACCACTCTATCCCTGTCTGCAGTGTGGCCATAGGCCGTGCTGAGGGTGGGGCCAGCTGACCACTCTGTCCCTGTCTGCAGTGTGGCCACAGGACGAGTACATTGTGGAGTACTCGCTGGAATATGGCTTCCTGCGGCTGTCACAAGCCACACGCCAGCGGCTGAGCATTCCCGTCATGGTGGTTACCCTAGGTGAGGCAGCCTGGGCACCCAGGCAGGCTGGGGCTAGGCCAAGGATGGTTCGGCTGCAGAGGGCTTCCTGGCTCCTTTGTTCAATATTGACCCCCATTCACTCGCAGACCCCACGCGGGACCAGTGCTTTGGGGACCGCTTCAGCCGTCTATTGCTGGATGAGTTCCTAGGCTACGATGACATCCTCATGTCCAGTGTGAAGGGCCTGGCAGAGAACGAGGAGAACAAAGGTGGGCCTCGGGGAGGGAAGAAGGGGGTAAGGGGAGGGAGGGCAGAGACCCAGCTGCTCACAGTGCCCTCCCCTAGGCTTCCTGAGGAATGTGGTCTCTGGGGAGCACTACCGCTTTGTCAGCATGTGGATGGCACGGACATCCTACCTGGCGGCTTTTGTCATCATGGTCATCTTTGTGAGTGGCTGGTGCTCCCAAGGCGGGGCCGTGTGGGTTGAGGACTCCTTGGCCTCCCACCCCTGACCCAGCTCCACCCTCCCACAGACCCTCAGCGTGTCCATGCTGTTGCGATACTCGCACCACCAGATCTTCGTCTTCATCGGTGAGTCCCAGCCGGCCGGGGGTGGGGTGGGCTCTCCCCAGGCCCTCATGGGCGGCCGCCCTGTGCCCGCAGTGGACCTGCTGCAGATGCTGGAGATGAACATGGCCATCGCCTTCCCCGCAGCGCCCTTGTTGACCGTCATCCTGGCTCTCGTCGGTGAGGAACCCCGCTGCGCCCCTGCCCCTGCCCTGCCCCACCCACGCCAACCCCGCCGCGTGTCCCCGCAGGGATGGAGGCTATCATGTCTGAGTTCTTCAATGACACCACCACGGCCTTCTACATCATCCTCATCGTGTGGCTGGCCGACCAGTATGATGCCATA
This sequence comes from Montemys delectorum, assembly GCA_019843815.1. Classification (NCBI taxonomy): domain Eukaryota; kingdom Metazoa; phylum Chordata; class Mammalia; order Rodentia; family Muridae; genus Montemys; species Montemys delectorum. The sequence continues at coordinate 4,345 of JADRCD010170516.1, read as the reverse complement.
TGCTGCCACACCAACACCAGCAAGCGGCACTGGCTGAGGTGGGGATGGGTTGGGGTGGGGTGGGGTGCATGGGTTAGGTGAAGGTGGGGTCAGATGAGGAGCAAGCTGGGCCTCGGGTGGGACAGGGAGGGGCCTGTCTGGCAGGATAGCTTCTCCCGCCCCCACAGGTTCTTCTACCTCTACCACTTCGCCTTCTATGCCTACCACTACCGCTTTAACGGGCAGTACAGCAGCCTGGCCCTGGTCACCTCCTGGCTCTTCATCCAGGTGAGGCCTGCGCCCCTTTAAAGGGCAACCCCTAACCTGCTGTCTCCCTGTCTGCTCGGCCTTTCTGCTGGTGAGTGGGCCCTCACCCTGACACCTGACCTCCACAGCATTCCATGATCTACTTCTTCCACCACTACGAGTTGCCCGCCATCCTGCAACAGATCCGAATCCAGGAGATGCTGTTGCAGACGCCACCCCTGGGTCCCGGGACCCCCACAGCGCTGCCTGACGACCTCAACAACAACTCTGGCTCCCCTGCCACCCCAGATCCCAGCCCTCCCCTCGCGCTGGGCCCCAGCTCCAGCCCCGCACCCACTGGCGGGGCATCTGGGCCTGGCTCACTGGGCACTGGGGCCTCAGTATCTGGCAGTGACCTAGGTTGGGTGGCCGAGACCGCCGCCATCATCTCGGACGCGTCCTTCCTGTCGGGGCTGAGCGCCTCACTGCTGGAGCGGCGGCCAGCAGCCCCCAGTCTCCCGGACAGCTCACAACCTGACCCTGGGGTCCCTCTGGAGGATGCACCCGCCCCTGCCGGGTCCTGAGAGCGGTGTCGTGCCCGGCTCCCAGTGGAGCCGCGGCCCGAGCCCGAGAGAGCTGTGGTCTGCAGGGAGAGGGGCTGGCGGCGGAGGTTCTGGAAGCGGCCGGGACAGGGCGGCGATGGGCACGAGGCCACCGGCCGCCTGGTGCTCCCCAGTGCCTTCCACACGGCGCCCGCGCGGGGCCGAGCGCCCAGGCCCGGACAAGCAGGTGGCGGCTCAGGACGCGGGGCGCACGTTCCACGCTATTTAATTGCAGTGTACAGAGTCGTGTTTGTATATAGAATAAACTGTCGTGGACAGTGCGGCCATGTAGTTCCTCAGCTCTCGGCGGACGCCGGGTGCAGCAGGCGCAGCGGCCTGAGCCGGGTACCATCCCCAAGCATAGCCCGCAGCTCCCCACGCCGCAGAAGCGCACTGCGTAGCCGCTCCCGTGCAGCCTCAATGCGCAGCTCCAGCTCCCGCAGTTCCACTTGCAGCCTGGGCCCGTTGGAGCAGAGCCACGGGCGGTCCCCGCCAGCTTCCCCAGGTTCCAGCAGGAAACGCACGCGCCGTTCCCGTTCCACTGCCCGGCGCACCCTCCTCCAGCGTCCTGCACCGTCGGCTGCAGGGTGCTGGTCCTCGGGGCCGCTAGGACAGAGAGGAGGAGGCAGTACAGTCAGTCTGTCGGCCCGCTAAGCCTGTGACCCCCCCCCCCCTCGCCCGGTGCTCACCTGCGCTCCTGCTCCGCCCTCTCCTGTTGCCCCTCAGGTGGCCCTGTGTTGAGGGCTCGGTGGATCTTCTAGGGGCACAGACAGGTGTTTCAGTAGGCTCCTGGGGTGCCCATCCGTCCCGCCCTACCTTGTCTTGCCTCCTCACCTGGCTCGTGTGAAGCCAATACTGCAGCTTATTGCCCCTGCGGATGCGCGGCAGCACCAGGCGGAAGAAGACATGCTCGCCCAGAGAGGTGAGAAGCGCACTGCCCAGCCCGAGGCACAGCAGAACAAACAACCCTGAGAAATGGTAGACCCCCATCTGCAGCGTCTGTGAACGGCAAGAAAATCCCCACACAGCATCGGCATGAGGACCTCCCCGGCAGGGCAGCTAGGGAGATCTCACGAAGGAAGGGGCGCTGGAGCTGGGGTTGTTTAGGGCAAGCAGGAGTGCATGCGAGCATAGCCTGGGCACCCCACCCTGTGTCTCAGGTGCCTGCCCACCTCTGTCACGGCGAACACCCGCTTCCCGCAAGGCACCATCTTGTACCACTTGTCATGGAGCAGATCAATGAAGCCTGAGGACTTGTACCTACTGATGAACTCCGACAGGTTGGAGGTGAGCGGCGAGTTTTGGGGTAGCCCTATGCCGTAGCCTGCGGAGATTGAGAGGGCTCCACTAAAGCTGTGGGCACCTACAGCTGCGATCCCCGGAGCCCCACCATGCACTCACCCTCGATAGCAAAGGGTTTGCCCACGGTGAGCAGCTTGCAGTCCGCATCTATGGATACCTCGTAATCCAGTAGAGACTTGTCCATGATGAAGGCATTGAGCTTGGGTGGATCGCTCCTGTGGGGCAGGGCCAGGCAAGGTCAGTAGGGTCTGAGAAGCAGGTGGCCCTCCGAAGTTGCACGGTACCCACAGACTCACGTGAGCATGGCCACCCCGTGTGGAGTGGTGGGTGCGCTGTGGCGACGCATGTGTGCGTGCATCTCGGGGAAGCTCGCCTTGATGTAGGCCTCCGCGCTGCTCTCCCACACGGTGCCAAAGCGGAAGCCTTGGGAAGGGTGGTGCAGCTGCAGAGGAGGCATGCTCAGCCTGCAGCTGGCGTTCCCACCAGGGCCTGCGTGTGTGACCACGTGCAGGGACCTCGCACCGAGCTCAGACTCAGTAACCCGCAAATATTCTACTTTGGAACCCCGGAGACACTAATTTCTTCTACTCTCACCTCCCCGCTACATACACACACACAGTCCTCACCTGGCCACAGCCATCAACCACTTATGGTGTCTAGAGCATTAGGCAGCACCCAGTTGCAAGGGACACAAGGCTAGGTGGGAGGTCAGCAGGACATGAGTAGCTAGATCCCTAAGAGGGAAGTTGCTGTGGAAATACCATGAACTCCAAAAAACATAAAAGGTGAAAAATAAATCCAGATGTGCTTCAGCAAGCCTGCCATTTCTGCAGTGGGAGCTAGTGGTTTTAAAGGACCAATTGCTTAGGCCAGTCATGGTGACACTCGACTTTAATCCCAGCCTCAGGAGGTAGAGGCAGGCAGGTCTCTCTGAGTCTGAGACCAGCCTGGTCTACAGACTGAGCTAAAACAAACATCTGATGCTTAAGAATGGAGGTGCTGGGTGGTGGTGGCACACGCCTTTAATCCCAGTACTTGGGAGGCAGAGGCAGGCAGACTTCTGAGTTCAAGGCTAGCCTGGTCTACAGAGTGAGTTCCAGGATAGCCAGGGCTACACAGAGAAACCCTGTCTCGAAAAAAAAGGAAAAAAAAATGGAGGTGTGGTCATGATTGGAGCTGGGGACGGACGTGGCAAAAAAGAGAGGTTCTAGGTATGGGGCAGGGGCATGGCTGTGGTTCCTATCCAGCATGCATAAGGCCCTGGTTCACACCAGTTCTGCACTTAATGAGTCTCTCGATGAGAAGGGAATGGGCAGGAGATGGTCCTGTCCCTGCTGAGCCAAGTGTCCACCCCATCCTGACCACAGCCCTAAGCCCCTCAAAGTCCTCACCTTGGGATCATGGATTCCAGACAGCTCCTCAAAGGTCTTGTCCCCGACCATGACAGCAGCCAGGTTGGCTGTGTAACTGGATAGTACCAGCAGGCAGAAGATTGCCCAGAGGTTCATGAGGAAGCGTCCAGTAGGACACTTGGGCGTCTTACTGGAGACAGTGCGTCCGAAGAGAATGGCGTAGCAGAGGTTGAGAGCGGAGGAGTAGGAGAAGACGGTACCACGGTTGCGGCCACGTGGTGTGAGCCCGTAGGGACTCCGCCATTCATACAGGGTAAGGAAGAGCGCTGTGAGGTGCAGGGCAGCAAACACTCCCACCCACATAGACCAGTGCAGAGGCCACATGAAAGCCCCGATGGGCGAGGCTGTATCTCGTGTGCGCACCATGATGCCCAGGCTGGTAGAGAAGAAAGGGCTGGTGAAATCCACCACCTGGGAGCGAGCCGAGTTAATACTGAAGCTAGTCACGGCCATGTGTGCCCGACCAGCCAGCAGGTCACCTACCAGGCCTGTCCAGCGCCCATCACGCAGGGCCCCATACTTGCCATCCCCCACAATATAGAGCTCAAAGTCAAAGGCCAGGTCCTCGGCCAGCCGCTCCAGCAGGTCAATGCAGTAGCCGTAACAGCATCTTCTCAGTGTGCGAGGCACTGAGCCATTTGCCAGTGCAGTGAAGAGCGCATCCAGCCTGGCTGAGTCATTGGTGCCTGGGTCTAGACACAGCTGCCCAGCTGGGCACTGCCCATCTTCATCAGATTCCCTGGTAAACACGAACGGGTGTTCCACCAGGGTTACCACTCGCAGCTTTGGCCGGGCGTGAGTACC
>JADRCD010170515.1:0-39423 GCA_019843815.1 Montemys delectorum | reverse complement strand
CTCTCTCTCTCTCTCTCTCTCATACACACCCATACTCACACACATTCACACATACACACTCATATGCATACACACTCACACATTCACACATACACATACACACACTCACACACACTGTGGTGTGGGGCCATCACAGAGGAGAGTGAATTAGGAGAGCCAGTTGTAGCCTCAGCGGTCCCCAGAAAACTCACTGCCCTTTAAGTCTTACTTTCCAAATGAGTAGTTGGATATAATTAGCTTTTGTCCAAATGTTAGATTATTTCCAGGCTTTTGCAATTTGTTCTATGCCCACATGTTTCCTATTAACTTGAACATTCTTATTCAAATTAACTCCCTTTTTCTTCCTTCAGAAATGTGTGTGTTTATAATGGGGACTTTAAATCAGCACATAAATGGTAAAGTACCATCATTCACCATAACGAGAAGAGATATCTAAAAAAAATCAGCATAGTTTTAAAAAATAGTGCAACATCATTAATATGCCCCTAGACATTGATGCATGTCATGTCACTTTGCCTGAGACTCTTTCCTCTTTCCTTTCTTGGCTTAGAAGGATATTTAGGTAGAAGACACAGAGACTTGCAGGAAACCTACAATATGAGTACCATTGAATTGTCCCCTTTGCCAATTCCAGAAGTACTGAAAGAACAGAGAAGGAAGTTCAAGGTTACGATGGGGAATACTCTTTGTCAACTTCCCAAATAAAGAATCACCAGAGATAAGAGCCCAGCTACACCTGTGAGGAATTACCTATAGTAGGTTAGCTTCTGAGAAGTCTGTGAGGAATTAGCTCTATTGGGTGCTAATTGGAGTGGGAAGTCATACCCTAACTATGGGTGGCACCATCCCCTGGGCTGGGAATGAATAAAAAGGAGAAAGTGAGCTGAGCTGAGCACTAGCTTTCATGGTTTAGTGCTGCCTGACTGTGGGTGGAATTTTACCAGCTGCTTAAGCTTCTGCTGCCAGACTTTTCTCCCATGATGCTCTTCGCCTTCCAACTGTGAGACACAACAAATCTTTCCTTCCCTAACTTGTTTTGACCAGGTATTTTTGTTACAGCAGTGAGACAGATAACCAAGACACTGTTGGAGGATAGCTAATGTGGAATGGTGACTTAACAATCAGCTGATTATCTAGTAATCAAGAAATAACTTTGAGAAGCACTTTGAATAAGTGCTTGGTGGTCCTTTGGGTCCTTTGAAGAAGTAGATGACCGCAGGATGACCACTAGGAGTGGACCAGGAACTCCGTGTCTGGGGTTGGTGGGGTGGGGCTTAATCCTTCCAGAGTTTGCAAGCAGCTGTCAGAGTCACGTGGTTCTCAGTCTGAGTTTTCTGTCTGGGGTTCCCTGTGTCTTAGTCTAGCTCTCTTCCTTCCGAGAAACATAAACCCCAAATTGTTTTTAAAAGATACTGTAAGGCTAAATGAATCACCCGTAATTCGGAGATGAGACGTATCTGTCCAAGTGGGGTTACTCTGCTTATTTCTCCATCCATCCAACCATGTCTCTGTCATGCCTCCTATGCCCGTGGTTCAGTATGGACAAGCCAGGCATTCCTGGAGGCTCACTGGCCTTCCTTGTTTCAGCAGTCCTCTAAGCACAAGTGATTTAGAGTGGACAATCTGACTGAGCCAGGTATTGTCTGACTCTGTGAGATCAGGAGGCTAGTCCTGGACTGTTTAGGGGCCACTCCTGCCCAAAGGAAACTTTGAAACTCTTACTCAGGGAATGAAGTTGTAAGAAAGATCGGTTGGAAAGAGAAGAACTGCTGTATTTGACAGTTACTCATCTGATGTACCCTCTCTCTTTCTCTCTCCCACTGGGCAATCTTTGAGGAAGTAACTGACCATCTACTATTCTCTATCTAGTAGTTCACAGCCACATGGAACTGCTAACTGGGAGGCCATAACTCCTCTCTGCATTGTGACTCTTTGGCTGCCAGAGAAGCATGCAAAGGTGCATGGGCAGGGGACACTTCAGGAAACTCCTGGATTTTCTGGTCAGTTGATTTTTGCATCGGCTGTGGAAGGTAAGATTGGACATTACAGGAAAAGTTAATGACACAGGAGCAGATGTGAGCTCAAATATGGCTGCTGACATTTATCAGCTATTTTCTCCTGAGTGCTCATCCACACCTGACTTTGGATCTATAAGACAGATTTTAAGAGACTAACAGCTGAAATGCCCTGGGGAAGGTTAAATGGAATCATCTGTACTCTGGTCCTGAGAGTTCCCAGCCTTGTAGAAAAGACTTGGATATAAAGCTATGCCATACTAAAGAGTGCTACGAACAGCAAGAGGGGGTAGTCCAGATTGGTTATAGGATACAGAATGGGGCAAATGGCTCTGACACCCAGGAGGCCATGTTTTCTCTGGGCCTCAAAAGGTTGAGCTCTCTTGAGAGCAGAAAATATGAGGGACAAGGTTCTGGCTAAAGGGAAGTCTTGAACAGTGATCAGAGTGTCTAAAGCATGTCTGGGGAAGCAGGGACAGAGTGGTCCAAGCTCAAGCCTATCTTCATTGTAAGGCTTTACCAGGCATCTCATGCATCAGAAACTAGAGAGGCAGAAAGGTTCTGACTTGTGCCAAAAGCTAATACTTCCTTGCTATTTCCACTGTCTCCCAGGTATCCGGGTTGCCTTGTCATTGATTGAGTCTCAGTAAGAAGGGATCGTCACCGAGAGTCCCAAGAGGGGATATTTCATGAGGCTGTAGCAAGAAGGCATTTCTGGACACAAAATCAATTGCAAAAGAGCACAGGGAGCCTTGCCGCATAGTAAAGTAGCAGTGGAGAGCAAACCAAGGCAATTGTGGAAAATTATTGCTTTAATTCAATCAGTGGTGGCCCTTTCACCCTCTTCTCCGGCAGGGAAAAAAAGAAGAGCCGGCTGAAGTTCATTAGCCAGCATCAAACATAAAGTAAATAAATGCGTTCTCTGAAGCCATGGAGATGATTATTCCACTTTCTGCAGGCTTGTAAGGCAAGCTGACCAAGTTCTTTATGAGATAGGAAGCCCTCAGCATTCCTCAGTCTCCCTGTGTTTAAAATGGGATGAACAGAGGCTAGAGAGACGGCTCAGCAGTCAAGAGCACTGGCTGCTTTTTCACAGGGCATGGTTTGATTCCCAGCACCAATATGGCAGCTTACAACCATCTGTAACTTCAGCTCTGGAGAATCTGATGCCTCTTTGGGTCTCCACAGGCATCAGGCTTGCAAGTGGCACACAGACATACATGTGGGCAAAGCAGCCATACACACAAAATTAAACAAAAACATTATAGAATGTGGTGGGGAATCAGCTGTGACTTAAGAAATATCTACAAAACTGACTCGAAAGCTGAAAAATGACTATGCTTAAGATGAAAAGTATGATCCCATAGACATATTACCACACAGCAATTTTGAACCCTGAGCTCTTTGTTTAACAATGGAACCTAAATATTTTCTGAATTATTGAAACTCTTTATAATCATGTGTGTGTGTGTATGTGAGAGAGAGAGAGAGAGAGAATTTGATTGATTGATTGATTGATTGATTGCTCGATTGATTCATCTCTTATTGAATCTATAGCTAACCTTCTTAGGTGCTAGAGATTGAGCTCTTATCCTGACGCTCACACAGCAAATACTTCATCCACTGACCCATATCTCTGTCCCTATCCTGGCTTTTAAATCAACAATTTCAGTACTATCATGGGTACACCACCCATGCCTTATATGCTCCCATACAGCTTAACCTTGACATTATGTTCAATTTTCTGCTCTTACACTAATATAAAAATGACTTACCTTTGGGCTTACCAGGATTCTCCTTCTTTTAATAGCTTAGATGATTTTCTTGGCTCAGAATTAGTGCAGCACAAAGGGACAAATCTCTTTGGAATGCCCCATTGATAGGCACATGCTGGATCCTTTCCAAAGGACGGCACTGTTTTCAGTCCCAGAGACACACTGGAGTCTGGGTGCCAGATCCTCATTGACTTGGGCTGTAAAATCCCCTAGGATAGGAGCCCAGTTTCCCACACAGGGTGAAGAGTGTTGCTGGCGTACAATTGCAGTGGAGCTGCTTCCTCCAGATGTGACATGAGCGTAGGTCAGTTCAGGCAACTCACAGCAGACCTTGTCCACAGACATGGAGAAGAAGTAAGCAGAGTAGCATGGTGACAGCTAGGCCTATGGCAATGCACACCTTAGCATTCCCTTGTGGACAAGAGAGCATGGTCACCAGATCCTCACATGAGATCCTATTTACCATTCCTTCATGCCCCACCAGCCATTGTCTTGGGGTGCTAGAGGGAACGGGGGGTGCTGCAGGCTTTATATGTCATCAATCATGCTAGGGGTGAGACATCTTGGTGACACATCTGCTTTTGAGTCACCTATGCTCCTGTAAGTAACCCCAGTAAACTCACTTGACCACCAAGCTGGACTGGGACAAACTCCATTCACTGTGGGTGGGTTAAGTTCTGGTAGCACTAGAATCTCTATGTTCTTGTACTCCAGAGATTGGGACACATAAGTGGCGGTAGAAGCAGAGATGTTTCATTAAGGAAGAGAGGCAGCCAGGCAGTGGTGGTGCATGCCTTTAATCCCAGCACTTGGGAGGCAGAGGCAGGCAGATTTCTGAGTTCAAAGCCAGCCTGGTAAACAGAGTGAGTTCCAGGACAGCCAGGGCTACACAGAGAAACCCTGTCTCAAAACAAAACAAAACAAAACAAAAACAAAAACAAAAACAAAAACAAACAAAGAAGAGAGTCAAAGAAGAGAATGGGCCAGAGCTGGTGGTAAAGGACAAAAGCTTGGTGACCCAGAGTTCATAATACTGTGATGTTTCTTATATGTAATTTCAAGGTTGTAATACATAATGCAGTATAGATCCAGGATTTAGAAAACAGTAATAAGAAGAACATGTACATTTGGTTCACATATAAACCTCCCTCATTCCCCCACTCCTCCCTGTGTGTCCCCTGTATCTTCCCTTCCAAGTTAGCCCCACTTCTTCATCATAGCTCAGGTGTTCTGTTGCTTTCCCATTTCCTAAGCCTTTATCTCAATGGCTCCTAGCCTGGAGAATCGTGACCTTCTTTGGTCATTTACATATCACACACATTCCTTGTTATGTGCAGTCACTTCCCCCCCTCCATTCTCTTCTATGCTAATTTTGACCTCACTTTCCTGCCATGCTTTCTTTGGTCTGGTGGTACCGTCTCTGTAATGAATAGGCATGCGACAAGAATCACCTTTGCTAAGGGGATGTTCAGTTCATCGTCCTCATCAGAGATGTCTCCACTAAAGAGGTTAGCATACAACTTCACAGTGGCAACCTATGAAAGAATGAACACACTGTGTGTAAACCCCAATAAGAAACCTGAATGCAGCAGAAACTCCTGGGAGACTCTGTGTGTGTGTGTGTGTGTGTGTGTGTGTGTGTGTGTGTGTGTGTGTAATGGTGAGATCTACTAGATTTGCTTACATGCTGGGCTGGGTAGTCCTGCAATGAATGTGTTAATGCTGGAGAAGCTGAGAACATGGTAGCTACTCAGCCTATAATGATTCCTCAACAGTTCCAACCCAATACTGAAAGCTTGGAGGTTTCCTGGAGAGTGGTTAGCCTCCAGTTAATGCTGGAAGGCTGGATAAGGATGGGTTGGTTGTAAAGGCAACAGAGAGTAGTGGCAGCGGCAGCAGCAGCAGCAACAGCAGCAACAGCAACAGCACTATAGACATGCTCATTTGCAAGAAGAGAAGGCAGGCAGGCGATAAAGCACCTTTTCCCTCAGAACTCTTGATAACCACTCTAGGGGAAGATCTTTCCTCCTTGGTTAATTCTTCTAAAAATACCTTTACAGATCTTTTTAGAAGTATGTCTTTTAGTTGATTCTAGACCTAATCAAGTGACAGCCAAGACTATTGCACCTGCTCCAGATGACAGATAAAAGCAGCTTTGTGTGCTATGAAGCAGGAGAAAGTTCATGACTGAAAGAGGTGATCAAATTCACGATCCCTCAGTTCAGATTTTCACCATTCCAACATCTTTACCTAGACAGGCTCTATGACTACCAGGAAGAAGGGATTCTGGATCATTTGACTCTGGCTATATTTTCAGGGAAGTAGTCAGTCCCAGAATGGAAGACAATGTCCGGCCTGAAGGGCCTCGTTATCATCCCTTATATTATATTTGTGTGTGATGCCAGCTCGAGAAGTCTCTGCTGCCTGCCCTTTTTTGTTCGAATCCTGTTTACCTTGAGGAAGGCAGTCTCGCATTTATTCATCTGGAATGATGCCTGGCATCATGTATGCCTTCTCTCATTTGTCTTCAGAAAAATCTAGAATGTAGCCACTATGTTCTGCCTGGTAAAAATGAACAAGGCAAAACTTAGTCTTCTCCAGTGTCCCCCAGACAGCATATCTGAACTGGGATCCAGAAGTCACTACTCACTACTTCTGTTTCCAGATCTGACTGATGCTATGAGATACCTGTGTCTACTTGCCCACCTGAAGTACCGTGGACTCTGTCATAGCCTCTCTAGCTCTTTACATGTGCTAGATTCTAATCAGTGTGTTCTCAAATCACTCTGTCTTGTTGATGCTCTCCTTATGGCTGTGACTAACAGAACTTTCTGTGCCTATAATCTATCAATTACTGTCAATGTGATCTGCCTGAACCATTCAAACATGGTTCCAGGTTTAGTTTCTTATTTGTGGCAAGTAGACAACAATGCCACCCCTTCTTTTCTGGGATACCTTTCATTTTTTCCATCTCTTTCTGCCTCATAGCCTCCTTCCCTTGCCTCTTTCATTTGCAGGGTGTCTCTTAAGCACTTCATTGTGCTTCGAGCAGAACTAGAAACTAAAACCACATTCTGCAGCCACAAAACTCCTCCACAACCTTTTGACCTTGTGCATATTATTTGTCACTATTATTTCTTATATTTACACAGCATTATCTGACCACAACTATATTATTTTACATCTCCTTTGCTTCTTGTTTCATGCTGCTTAAAATGATCAGGAATGTGTGCATATCTGGAAACAGCCTTGAAGCCAGAGGACGTCAGTTATGTGAATGTATATGCCCGTCTTCCTAATGACAGTCTCAGTACCTAGAGTGTCTGCATCATGTTTATGTCAGAGCCAAAGGAGACTTTGAGGAATTTCTGAGATGATCCTCTCATGTAGCTCCATAGGGGCTCAAAGGTCACACCCACTGCTCTGTGACAGAACTAGGTCTCCCTATAACCATAGTACACACCCTTTCTCATACTTGATTGGTTTCAATGGGTACGACCACTGCCACTGACTTATCTATACTGGTCTGAAGAATGAACCCTTGTGAATTCATATTATTACTATCATCGTTGTGAACAAATACCCAACATTAATAGCTTAAAGGAAGGAAGATTTGCTCTGGCTCTTGTTCCAGAGTGTTCAGCCCATGACTGTGTGGCTTTAGGCACTTGGGCAAAACACTGTTTGCGAGAATATATGGAAGAGTCTCGTCTACCTTTCTTGACATTTTTTTTTTAATGCAAAGAAAGAAACACAGAAAGGAGCTAGATGAGAATTATTCCCAAGTACATGGTCTTCATGTCCTACTTCCTCTGGCTAAGTGCCACCTCTGCCTTCTCGCTGATTCCCAATAATGCCATCACACCATGAATTCATCAAAGAATTAGTCCACTGATCCATTCAGAACCCTCAGGACCCAATCATTTCCCTGTACAGGACATTTCATGTTCAAACTGTAACAGACTTGAATGAGAGCAGTATAGATGTATGTTATTCGTGGAAGCTCCCAGAAGGTGCCAGAAGGTCTCAGGTGCAGACTATGTTCTTGCATAATGCAAGCCCTTGGGAAAAGTCCCCAAGGTTCTGTCACCCTGGCTACAGGCCATCACAGCCACCTGGGAGGTGAGAACAGAGGAGATACCCTCAGAGCAAGTGGCTCCTGGCTGCTCATGGGGGCTCAGGCTGTCTTTGATTCCTGGAGATGAATCAGCTGTGAAGCTGCTCCCACCAACCTTGGCGTTAATGAGGTCTTTGAAATAAGCAAAATTCCTATCTGTAGTTGAGAGCACAGAGGGAATTACTACTGGGCCTGCAGCACAGAGCCCCTCATTAGCCATTTCTCTCACACCAGCAGTCTAACTCTTGCTGGGCAGCCATGCAGAGGGGCAAAGAGCAAGTTGGCTTTGGTATCTGTTGGCAGAGATAGCATACCTGGAAATGCTTGTTTCTCAGCTGTGGTTTTTTTTTTTTTTGTTTATTTTTTTTTTTTTTTTTTTGTGCTCATAGAATGATGTTTGTTTTACCCCTATGTCGGTTTTTTGCATTGATGCATATATCTGAAGTTTGTGGCCCAGTTACCTCTGATAGGTGACCCAACCCACAGATTAAGCAAAAAAAAAAAAAATAATAATAATCCTATGAAAAGATGATGTGTATCCCACCTATTTATAGGAATTTCATGGAGGACCAGAGACTCAGAGTTCTCCCAGGACAACCCACTAAGGGAGTTAGTAACCTAAGTACCTTCCAGATCCTTGCTCACTTGCTGCAGGGCTGTGAGCTTTCTTTATCATCCTCCTCTTCTTCTCTCCTTCTTCTTTAATGTTTCTCCTTATTGTAGACTATGAGCTTCTCAGGATCTGGTCATGTTTCTGTTTCTGAGTATCCAAGGCCTGGTGGTAGTGATTATACATCACAAGCATCAACTGGACTAGATTTCAATAAATCAATCAGCTGTAATATAGGACAAATCTGGACTCTACCTATCCCATGAGGAGTTGGTAGAACTGGCCATCCTAAGGCCATGTCCAAGAGATCTGAAGTTTCAGACTTTGTTGTTACTTTCCATCTTCTGCTTTTGGTGGTGCAATAGAAAAAGGAGGTGTAGTCATAAGGATGCATCAGGAAACAAGTAGCATGACCCCAGCTGCCCTCCACCTCTACCACATCACTACCACCACCACTACCACCACCACCACCACTGTTGCCATTTTCATTATTGTCACCACCATCATCACTACCACCACCACTACCACCATCATCATCGATAACTCAGTCCAGTCAAACTAAGTGGATACATGTGGGATTTTATTTCATTCATCACTAATAATGCACCAAGGTGTTTCTGAACCAAAACATCATCAGCATAGCTGCAGATCTTCAGCCATTTTGCCCAGTGACTTCACTTAATCATCAAAACAATCAGCATGAATTACTAACCCTGGATTCACATGTGTCTCTGGAGGGCAAATTCCCTCCTCTACCATCATACATCTCTACTCAGGAGTCACCCCTTTGGGACCCAGTACTTGTATTTTTACTCTATTGAAAGGCGCCAACTCGAATCCCAAATTGTGAGGTCATCTTGAACACCCATGGGAAATTCCTGAGAGGCACCTTAAGAGAGAGAATGATGGCATTGGTCAAACAGCTGGCTGGGGAAAAACTAGGAGCTTCAGTTCTAGTCTATTTTATTTTTCATACTTCAGCAAGATCTAATGATGCTCATTTACATATGCCTCTCCCTTCCTCCCTCAGGTCATCCTACTTACTTTCTGTAAGCAGCTTGGCTTTTCTAATATGTACATCTAAAATGGCTGTTTGTTGTTGGCTTCTCCTCCATCCTCCCCAACCATCTCAGAAGAAAAGCCTGGGTTGCATGTGTAGTCTGTTAACTGTCTTCCTTGCAGGAAACTGGCTCAGAGATTCTTCCCATTTCTGCTCATGCTCAGCAACAGAGGGAGTTGAGGAAATAAAAATCTCACCCAACCCTGGAGACAATGCATGTCCTCCTGAGAGTAACACCCACAAGCTGACACACACTACCCACAGGGAGGGACAACCCTAATCAGAAGGCTCACCAGACAAGTGACAAATGTGACTCTGCCATGAGTGTGGCAGAGTCCCCCAGATCTCAGTCTGAGTTGATTCACTGTGCTCATACATCATTAAGTCAATCCACAGGTGACACACTCCAGGGACTGCAGGTTAACACATCTGCCAGGCAGCGAAGGCTGATGCTTTGCTTATTCTGCGGCTTCATCTCAGCCTGCAGCTCCTTGCTTTCAGGGAATCCTTGAACATGATTCATAGACCCCCTACCCTTACCAGAAGACATATGCAAGCATACAAATTCCCTGCATAGACACATTTATCATAAGTGCATACAAACACCAAATATACTTTTCTTCATGGTTAGATTAGTTCTCAGGGTTCTCCACACTATGCATGTGCACCCAGATATACATGCATGGGTACACAAAGAGTACACAAGTCTACAAATGCTACCATCACCACACATGTGTGCTACTTTCAACACATATGTGCATGTGTAGACATATTGACTCCTACAAATGCACACCTACAGTGCAGGAGCAGACAGGCTCACTCCTCCATCACTCAGCTGTAGTTGTGAGTAGACTATTAACTATCAAAGAAACACAGCTTGATCTCCTACTGGTTTCCAAGCAAGAAATACTTATCAGAGCAGGCACTTCACAAACTAGGAGATGCTTTGTCCCAGGATAGACCTCTGTTCAGTTTATTCAGTCAAATTAAGAACTTTAGATTTCTACTACTAATGTCAGATACCGCAATTTTCTTAGTGGTGCGTTCACATAATCATAACATGAAGACAAGCAAAGGTACATTAGAGGTGGGGAATAGAGGTCTAGAAAACCTATAATGTTGAGGTCTTGTACCCACTTGGCAGCAAAGGCGGGATCAGAACCTTGTCTCTTGGCTTCCAGTATGGTTACCTTATTGGTGAATTCACTGACTTGTTGTAATACACAACCATTTGCACATATCAATACTAAATCAATCTTGAGGCCAGAACCTCAGCATATATACATAAATAAATCCTGACCTGAAGACTGACCTGGAGCCTAGGGATGGATCTCATGTATTGCTGATCTTGATGGAGATAGTTAAACCTAAAGTCTTTTGATCTCTCACTATAGACATTTAATAAAAGCCAGAGCCTGTCTTCACAGAAATACTCATTCTTATTTACATGGTGAATGGTGTGCAATTTCAGAGAAGTCTGTGACCCTAGGGTCACACTCACACTACCCACATAGGTACTACGTCATAGAATACCCACATAGGGTCAAACCTCACTACCCACGTAGGTACCTTAGTTGCCAGGTAAACATAGAGCAAGGATTACCTTACATTTCAGAGCAGAACTTAAGCTATGAAATAGGACCCATCTTGGGGGCATGTCTCAGATGCATAGAGACTCCAATTGGTAGAGAAGACCTGAATGAGATTGTTAACCATTAACCCTTTCTGATTCCCACCAGAAAGGGGCATAGGCTACCCGAAGACTAATAAAGAACTTAGACTGACATGCATCTGCCTCTAACCATCCTTGAAGCCATCCTCCTTCCACATCCCAGCCTTGGGATAGCCACAATCCGCAATGAAATTGATGAAGAAAGTTTCCTGTGCTGTTCATTTCCATAGCCTCACATAGCTAAAAGATCCTAGAAGTAATGTGCCTTAGCAAGAGGCTTCATTGCTCTTCTGGAAGCAAGCTGAATTCTGACTGCTTTCCTTATTAGACAACACCCTTGTTTGGTGATAGATAGCTGCTGGGTCCCTCTCTGTGGTACCTCCTACACAAACAACATTCTCTCTTTTCCTGGTGCTCAGCAGAAGGCTAGGGTGATTTGGTCCAGCTCTGAGGCAATGACTGCAGACTAATGACACATTCTCCACATGAAGCATGCATCCCAGCACAGCATCTGAGATGCTCTGGAATGGTCCTTTCATCCAGCTCCTTGTTTGGCCTTCCTCCTGAGCCCCAAGAGTGGCAGACACTCCTAAACTGAGGACAGACACAACGCCAGAACTTCTCCAGTTAGGGAGCTCCTGCCAAGTCTCTGCCACAAGAAAATCAAGAAATGAACCTACTTGGGAAAGAAACAAAGCTGGCATTATTGAAAGTCTGATGGCCTGTTGGTGGCAACCTTTCTCAACTGTAGGTGACTTGGGTGCCAGGGGACATACAGCAATGTCTGGAAACATTTTTGTTTATCATAATAAGGTGTGATTATTTAGTGATCAGAATAGAAGGATGGGCAAACTCCCTACAGGGGGTAGAGTTTCCTCCCACCACCAAGGGTCTGTCTGTATACAGAACTTTAACATAGATTCTCAGACACATCCTTAGCCTTTCTTTGAGAATATGCAGAAGGAAAATTAGTGGAAAAGGCTTCTTTCCTTATTTTTAATGATAGATGTTCATTTGTTTTGAAATCAGGAATTGAATTGAACAAATGTGTCCTTCCCTGTCACCCTGGGAGCCCTGCTCCACTCCTTCCAGTCAGTAAACCTCTCTGTTTCCCTTCCCAGTATTGCTGCCAGACTGTCTCTGACACACAACTCAGTTCTCTTGGAGAGTAACAGAAGAAAGCCCTCCTCTTAGAAGGTCTTCTCTCCTTTTGCCAGAGCTTCCCAAGAGACCTTCTCCTTGGGAACTGAGAACTTGTTGGTTGCTGGTTCCTTCCCATGAGACCAAGATGGAAGAGTGTCCTGAAATTGTTTCATCCCTATACCTCACCCCCTTGACCTCTCTGTTCTTCAGAGGCAAGAAGCATGAGGTCCAAGGTCTCTTGGTAATAATAGAATGGTAACCCCATGTCATAATTCCTGCTTTAAGGATCTTTCCAAGGTCCTGTTTGCCCATCTTTCTCCAGTAGTGACTGACACTGGGTGCATGCATGCCACAAAAGCCAACAAATACTGACCCAATGACCTGAACAGAAAATTATGGTTCCTCCTGACCAGGGCATTGCTAGATGCCTAGGGCTCATTGCAAACCTGGTACTGTTGATAGATTTCATTCTGTCCTAAGAGGCAGCAGCATTTTTACCCACAGAAAATATTACTCTATTATGTATGCACCCTCCCATCACAGCCCAGATGAAGCATGCTCACAAAACACCTCCCCCTGAACCAAACCCAACAACAAGCTGTCAAACTAAGCAGATCAACTGTTTTCAAGTTCTCCTCTTAATATCTATTTGCTATTGTTCTCTCCCTTTGTCATCGGCTGGTACTTGCCAGCAGACAAGTGGTAATTGCCGCCAGAGGCTTAAGGAAATTTATTCAGAAGAACTAAACATGGAGAAAAATGTGATCCATTTACCGGCTTTCTGTAGGTTAGGGAAACAGCAGCAAATGGAGAATGTAGTGACGACATTCTTTGGTCCAGGGCACTGCACCTCAATCTTCATTTTGGTTTTGACTGATGTTTGAGAATTTTTGTGAATATATGGTTTAATGAGAAAAAATGAGTACAGCACAGCCCATCTGGATGTATGCATGACTGGGATGCCACTGCAAAGCCTTTCCCAACTCAAACAGATCCCCCAGGCCCTAATGGGCCCGAATCCCTGCTTCCATGGGGTACCTGAAGAGAATAGTAATGGTAAAGTGAGAGACACAGTGAGGAGGTAAGCTTCAATAAGGCTACAGTCACACCTATATCTTTCAAGACATGTCTCTCACAAGAAACAGCAAACCCTCTGCATATCAGGACTCAGAGGGAAAAAAAACCACCCTGTGTCCCTGTTGCTTCTGCTTTGTAATTAATGACCCATGTCTGTAACAGCATCCACTGATTTCTCAGCCTCCAGCTTTGCCTCAGTCCAATCCATGCTGCAGCAGAATGCAAATCAAATCAGCTCTCTGCTCTGAATGAAGTCCTTCCAGGAACCCTATGGTGATCAAGATGGAATCTCAACTCCTTTTCATAGATGAAAAGGGTTTGCATGCCTGAGTCCTTCTTGCTTCTATAGAATAAGAAACCTCTCTTGCCCTTTACCGGTCTTGGAAGCCATCTTGCAGAATGTTAGCAGTCCCACTTTGTTTGCTTGGTAAATTCCTAATCAATGTCTCCATAGGGTCCATATCTCCTACTTTGAGAGAGTTCATTGAGAGAGTTCTGAATTGGGAAACAATGAGAACTGCTTTAAGAGAATAGATTTGTGAGGTAAACCTGAGCTTGGGTCCTAGTTTGGTTGTCTGAGCATCTGACCTCGAGCAGGTAAGATGGCCACTTGGCTTCATCCCTCAGTGCCCCTTCTCACAGATAGGCATAATGATGTGTACACCCCCTAGGTTCTTGTGAGGATCACTAGCAGTGTGCATCGAAGCTCTAGAGCCCAGGAAGTGTTGTCTGTGGTGCTCCGCCCTCACCTCCCTAACCCACTGTCCTGCTTCCTGGGTCTGTCTTTTCTATGGGTCTCCTAATATTCAGAAGTGCAGCTCAGAATCTGGCTGACCACCAGTCCTGGCCACCTACTTGTGATGAGTATGTTAATCTCACATGCAGATACTCATTGGAGAAGAATGCTGGTCCCAGGTACTACTTCAAATAAACAACTAGTTGCAAAAATTAGGCTAACTTTTCTAAAGCATAAATACAGGACCTTTTCCTGTATTGTGTGTTACTTTGGCAAATAAATTAGCATCCCTTGGAACCTCTGTTTCCTTAGCTGTAGAATTAGGCCAATGTCTCCCTGTCACAGGATGGAATAGGTAAAGTGCACAGAAGATGTTCTTGCACGTTGCTTTTCTCTCTCACTTCCCCTTCCTAGGTTTTCTGACTTTGCTTAGAGGAGCCCCTGAGAACTGAGGGTCTGGTCTGCTAATGTGTGTGTTCTGGGCTGGAGCCTCTCTGCCTTCCAGCAACCTGCTCCAGTTTCTCACTCTCACCTGGCAGCTGCTGCCAGGAATGCCTTGGGGAGCCGACAGTTAGGAGTTGCTGGATATACGAAATGCTGACAGTGTTATTTCTGCTCTTTTATAATATCGCAAGTCAAATCAGCTCCACAGAATGTTCTGTAAATATCCAGATAAAAGGATCAGAGATAGGTCCCAAGAGTGCCAGAGCCCCTAAAGCTAGGCCCACTTGAATTAGGGAGGGGACAGTGTTTCCAAACCTCTTCTCTGAAGCTTCTGGGCCATACTTCCTCCCTCACCACAACTGACAACCCCACCTCTCCTGAGTAGTCCTTAGCATTAAGAGATTGGAGAAAGAGAGAGGGGAGGGAGAGGAAGAAAGGGAGGAGGGAGGAGGAGAAAGGAGGAATGGGAAAGAAGAAGGAAGAGGGAGGGGGAGGGAGGAAGGAGAGGGCCTCATCAGTTTAGTCTGTGAGAAGGAAAGGGGAGCCTCTTCCCCATAAGCCTACTCACCATGTAGGCAGAAACACTGTAAGTGACTTGGTGAGGGATGACAAACCTCACTGCTTCCTAGGACTTTGTTCCTTTCTATAAGGTGCACCTGATCGCCTTTAAAAAAGGACCCCAGATCCTGTGACTCCCTTCTCCAGCTGAATGGATGTGTGGCCAAGGTCACACAACTGCTGCTTCAGTGCAGCAATGTGTCCTGTGTGGAAAGAACCAGGCTTCTGAAGTCCCTCCCTGGAGATGCCAACCTGCCCATTACAGTCTACTGGATGGAAGAGCCCAAGCAAGTCTCTGCCTCTCCAAGCTCATGGTCATTTTGTCAAGTGCTTTCTGTACATGTGCCTCAAATGGTGCCTGTAACAAACCAAGCTCCTCTTTTCTTCCATATGTTTGTATTTACAAGTTCTCCAGTCTGACAAGCTTCCCACATTCACCACCACCACACTCCCCTTTCCCACCAATGCCTGCTCTGCCTCCTTCCTCTCCAGGAGGCAGGCTCCCTGACATTGGGCTCCGTTCCCCATGCTTCCCAGAGTGAGAACATGTACCAGAGCCTTGTCATCTGCTCTTTTGCCTCAACTCCAGGGCTGCCTTAGATGCCAGGGACACCCAAGTCTCCTTTCTTGTGCACAGAAATGCTAAAGGAGTAAGAGTGATATGAATGTAAACAGGCTCTGACCTTCCCCTGCAAGCTGAGGGCACCGAGCTGTGCTAGAGACTGCCCATAATAGAGGGAAGACTGCTCCCAAGGAATAGGCTGGTCTCATGTCTAGGATTAATATGTACCTAGCAGTAAGCAGAAAGATGTAGGAACAGAGCAGGAAATACAATCTAGTCAGGGTGGATAAAGGGGCGTGATAAGGATGCCTGTAGGACCAAGTCAGGAATTTCTTTTACTAGAATGGTAGCCTTGAGGCAGAGAGCAGGCTGCAGAGCTGAGGTAGGCAGAGGGGGCACAGTTACTTTCTCCATTTTGTAGATGACAAGACAGAGGCTCAGGGACTGCATGTGAGTTTTTCCAGAATGCATGGCAATGAGAGATCCGAAAGCTAATTGATACTGTCTCATTTGAGGATCCTCTGCCTGCCCTATTAGATGTCCCCCAGGGGTCTCTGTCTCTGGGAGAAGACGAAGACTGGGCACTGAGAATTTAAGTACTTCAGATGCCTGGATTTGGATGCACCATGATAGCTCTCTTGGGAGAAGCAAAACTTTGCTGAGACCCATAGAAAGGTTTGTGGGCTCACCTGAGATGAAAACAGCAAAGTGGGAAGAGATAATACCCTTAGGATTGAACAACTGTGCTGCCCTCATTCTCGGGCCTTTGCTCTGGGGAACTAGGTCCTAGGGAAGTAGCTGTGGATGCAAGAGGTTGCCACCAGCAATCTGTCTGTTCACAGATGTGGGATGTGCAAAGAATCCACAGTGTTACTGTGTGTGGGCGACGCGCATGTGTGTTTAACAGCAAACACCCTACACTGAAGGGAGTCGGATTGGAAATGCCAGTTAGGCTGACGGAAAAATATTCATTATGGTGGAGTGGCATCGTACACATCTTTAGTTTACCTGCTGAATTTAGAACAAGCTCATTCATCCTTTCCCCTCCCACACTTTGTGCATAAGTGAGATTTCAACAGAACTAAACAAACCGCTAAGGGCTTGGCAATCAGAGCTATTAATAAGGTACCATACCCTGGAAAAGGGTAGATCGCTCACTCTGTTCATCCCCAGCAGAACCAGGAGGTGGAGCTACCAGACAGTGACCACTGGTGGACCTGGACTTGTGTTTTAGTGGAGCTCAGGGACTGGGCCTATGACTGGTATTCACCATATTGGTTTTCTTTTGTAGACTGCACCTGGGAAGAGTTGGATCCCAGAGTTTACACCCTGTTTGGCCTGTCACAGAGGAGTCACAGAGGAGAAGGTTTCTGAAAAGTTCATGCTCCCTGAGATGGTGTGGATGCATGGTAGTGCTTGGTCAACTCCAAACTTAGTCATTTTGTCTCTCTCCAGGGTTCTCTCCCTTGAAACATGCCTGCTTTAGGGATCCTAGACAGCATATCTGTCATGCAGAAAACCACACTGACAGCTGATCTTTGTGTGACTTCTCTTGAGTTTTCCCAATCCAAAAGGCATGAAAGTCCACAAGGAAGAAGTTGATTCTAGCTCACAGCTAAGAACTTGGAGGAGCTCAGGCAGGGCTTGAGGCAGTGAGCTGATGAGATCACACTCAGATAGAGCCAGCCTTGTTATTCAGATAGCCACAGATAATTCATCAGAGTTACCAACTCCTTGTCATAACATTCGAGGAAATATCTACCTAGTTTTATTTTATGTGTCAGATATATGAGGTCATTTGAATCGTACATATAGATTGCATAGCAAAAATGAAGGGTGATGTTCTCACACATGCAGAGTCAAAGTCACTTAAGGTCTAATTGTCCCTTTATTCCATAAGGACTGTGGAGGACATCGCTAACATTTCTCAGCTTAGAAGACTGAGACTAAACACACTGGGGCATATAGTGCTTTGTTGGCAGACCTACTGTGTGCTGCGTAATGGTCTGTTCTTCCCACAGACTGTATTTCCTCATTCATTCAGGGCTCATTTTCCTATACCCGCTGCATATCTTGAAGCTCAATGCCACATTACGGCTGTATGCTTCACTCAACCAAGCCTACACATTCTGGTAGTTTTAGTTGTGAAGCAAAATGATGAGGTGTCATCCATTTCCGTCCTAGCACAAATGATAAATTTGGAGAGATGTTTCCAGGGGAGGAAAAATGATCTCACTGTTGGTTAGGATGAAAGTTAGCTGAACATGGCAAAGATAACTAGGTGTCATTCAGATAAGACAACTGAGTATCAGTGGCATCGTACTTACGTAACTTTTGAAGACGTTGTATCCTAAGGCTGAATTCCTTCATCTCCTAACTCTAGGTTCTTCCATGCTCTATTTGTGTTTCAAAGTTATTAAAAATTTAGACTTTAGAATTCAGTGCACATCTGAGTCACAGGTTCACTGCATGTAAATCACATGGCTTTAACCCAGTTATTTACCATCCACATGCATCTGCTTCCCAACCTGTGAAATGAGATTGCTAAAAGATAGGAATGTTGAAATTACTCAAAAGGGTAAAAAAATTATGAAATTCTGTTATGAAAATATCTAGCACAGTGGCAAATAGCCAATAAATGTCAGTTACTTAAAACTGATATAATCATCAAATGCAAATAATAGAATAATACCTCTCTTTGACATCTAGATAATTCCTTCAGTGAGATCAGGTTATCTGTCTCTCTCGTTGGTGGCTTACAGAACTGAGGGTCAACTGTTGTCTCTGAAATGAAGGCTTGGGGATATATGGAAGGTTGAGATATATGGCATCCTCTAGTGACCCTAGATATTTATCCACATCTGTCTTCTTCATTGGGGCAGAAGCATCTTTGTCACCCTGCAGTTTTATAGATGAGACTCTGGAGTTCATGGCCATCCACTCAGGTGCTTGAACAATCTCACACAAAAGCCGTAGGTAGGCATGCCTGACCCTACCTTCACTGCTGCAGTCTACATGGTCCTACCCAAGCATCTTGAAGGTTGCAATAAAACCCCCTCAGTCTGGAAATCACAACTTTATAAAGAACTCTTTTCTTTCTTTCTTTCTTTCTTTCTTTCTTTCTTTCTTTCTTTCTTTTTTCTTTTTTTGAGACAGGGTTTCTCTGTATAGCCCTGGCTGTCCTGGAACTCACTCTGTAGACCAAGCTGGCCTCGAACTCAGAAATCCACCTGCCTCTGCCTCCCAAGTGCTGGGATTAAAGGTATGCACCACCACTGCCTGGCCATAAGGAATTCTTAAATTTGGCTTTGTTTAATAATTAAGTCCACACTCAAAGCCAGCAAAACTTTTATGTCTATATGTATGTGGTAGGCATATTCTTGTATGTATATATGTTCACACATTTGTGAGCACACATGTGGGGCAGATGTGTGGGAATACATGTATTTGTGTGCACGCATGTGGAGGCTTGATGCTAATAGCAGGAATCTTCTCCAACCTCTATCTTATTCATCGAGGCAGGGTCTCTCAACTGAATCCAAAGCTTGATGCCATCTGGTCTAGCTAGCTAGCTCTAGGCCTCCCTGTATCTAACTTCATAGTCCAGGAATATCAGACTGGCTACCATGCCCACCCAACATTTGCATAAGTTCTGGAGTTCCAAACTCAGTCTTCATGCTTGTGTAGAGCACTGACTTCATGCTTGTGTAGCTCCAGGCCTCCCCCCAAAAAGTTCAGTTATGATTTCATGTTAAACAGAGGCTGGAAAAATTTATGATAGTATAGTCCATTAGTTATAGCTATTTGAAAGAACAGCACACAACATATCATGTGCCATTACCAAACTTTACCACCAATACATCAACTGGCAGTACCAGAACATTTTGGGCAATTCTCAGAATTCTATGTAGAACATCCTGGGAATGAGTCATTGACTATGAAGGTTTTGTCTTTGCAGTGATTTAAAGAAAAAAAAAAGGTTAATTTGGGTCTGAGAATCTCTATATTTATAAAATTATGCAGTTCCTCAACATGGAAACAGTCTTATGCTCAATTAAGAGTCAGGCAAGGAAAGGATGCTTGACTCCATCATGGCCTAATGGCTGCTTGTGCAATTATCACTGGATGTATAACTCATCAGCGCCAGGATAATGTCACACATCAAAACAGTGCTGGCACTTATGGTGAGCCTTGCCTCTTCTTGTCTGAGTTTTGAATGTACCAGAAAAGGCACAACCCATGGTTACAGACAGCAAGGGGTTCAACTTTCAAGCTCAATTTTCCAACTACTCCCTTTGCAGACTTCTGCATCAGTCTAATTGAAGAATTATCCTGAGATTGCCAGATGAGCTACGAGGCTGGTATCATTTGCAACTACTTTTCCACATGAATCTGAGCCTTCCCAGTGCTCTGCAAGCAAAAGGAAATGGAAGAATAAATTACACTCTGGGTCTCCTAGCAGCCTTGATTTCAGAAGTTTTATCATGTTTATCAAAACAATCTCATAGTTCTCAGTGAGTCTTTTTATTACAAACAGAAATAAATGTTTTACATTGAGACCTATGATTAAATGCACACTATTAAAACATCACATTCATCCATTTTATGTATTGGGGTCCCATGTGAGATGTTATTCAAGGAAGGCAGACATTTTAGTTCTGGCTTTGAAAGCCAGTTTTAAGACCAGCCTTTCAAATACAATCAAGTCTCTTCCTTGGCAGTTTCTTATTCATCTGTCTTGTGATAGTCATTGGCTACTTCCCTTGTGCTTGGTGCTGTCCCAGCGTCTTGAAGCACCTGAGCAAATAAGTTAAAGCCTTTGTTTGCACAGGATTTACATCCCTTGGGAAGACAGACAGCAGATCAACAGATTAGATCATTGCAGGAGATCATCGGATAGGAAAGGACCACATCTCTGTGTACATGGTAAAGGATCTACAGACCGAGAACCCCTTTGTTTTTTCACTATTGAGCACCTGTGGGATGCGCTGCCTTCCAGACACCTCCAAAAATGGGCAGCTCAGCTTTACCTGCTTCAAACATCTTTTTTTTCCCCACCAAATCTAAATCTGTCACTCTGAAATCCTACTCCTTCATGCTGGCATGACTCTGAGCTCTTTCCCTTCATGTCTGATTCATCTTCCACACACAACCCAGCCCCTGTCAGTACACAGTACTCATGGCTCCATACTACCAACAGCTTTCTAAAAGGGCAATGGCCAGGCTAGAAGTCATGAAGTAGGAGACGAGGTTAGACCAGGACAGTGGCCTCTTTCTGCTTTTGATTCTACTTGTCTATTGTTATGTTTATAGCAAATTTCTTGTTAGGTCCATGAAACTATGGCCCCTTTCATGGCTTACGGTCTCCTGAGCTGCCTCAGACCTGTACACATCAATGACATGAGACACCTCTCTAATCCTGGATGTTTGTGGCTTTCTATTTAAGCCACAGTTCAGGACATGTAAGATCTTCTCAATAGTTTCTTAGAATGACAGGGAAAAACCTTGTGATAACCACCCAAAGAGCCTTTGTCTGGGGCTCATCCCCTCGAGTCTAGCTTTGGAGTACTGTCAATGTTCTTTATTGGACCCACATGGTCCCAATACCTTCTCTCAGTGTACAAAATGACATTTTCCTTTAATGGATTTGAAATGAGGCCATTTTCATTTTAAAATTTTGTTATTAGTGTGCACATGATGGATACATATGGGTAATGTATTCCATGCATGTGTGGAGGTCAGAAGACAGCTGCCTGAGTCAACTATCTCTTCCAACCTTTACTTGGATTCTAGGGATTGAACTCAGGTCTCCAGACTTGCATGGTAAGGGCCTTTACATACTGAGTCATCTTGCCAGCCCCTAAATGAGCTACTTTAGCCTTAACAAATCCCAGATTCCAATAGTCCAAGTGTGAGACTGGATCTGCTCATGTGGTAACTTGGTCTTCACACACCTGTGCCTCATCTCCAGAACTTTGGACAGAAAGTCTAGTATTCAGATGTGTGTTAAAATAAAATCTTAGGCTGTCTCAGCTTTCCACTAGCCTTTTGCTTCCTCCCAGTATTTCCACTTAGCAACCAGAAATTCTAATTGTCAGAACCTTGGGAGCACACTCCTAAGAAATTCCCTACCTAATAATTCTGTTGGATTTGTACAACTACTTTCTTCATCACAACCAGCCAATCCACTCCAATTTTACGTAATCACATCTCCTCAAACAAACAAAAAGATTCTTTCAACCACAGTCTTTATTCTGTTCATTCTGTCTCTCTCTTCTATGCATATTTTTGCTTCCACTCCTTTGGTTTCTTTCTGTCTCTGTCCAACCCTTCCTCCCTCTGTAGCTCCCTGTCTGTACATATTTATGCATGTGTGCCCCTACTATCTGGAGCAATAACTTACCTAGGCTTACACTCATATTCTAGGTCTTTAGAGCATTGATCTATTTCTTTCAATGCAAGATGATAGGTTTCTAGCTTACAAGGCAAGTTTACTGTGGTGGTTAATCTTGAGGGTCAGCTTGATTGGATCGAGAAGTTGCCTGGAAGACTAATAAATCATACTTCTTGTTGTGTCTGTGAGTGTGTATCTAGGGAAGACTAACTAAGTGTGGGAGGACTCATTCTGAATAAGGACAGCAGTCCCCTATAGGTGCAGGATGTGGGGGGATAATAGAATAAGAGGCAGCAAAGTCAAGATCTGATAGTACAGATCCCTACTTCACCCTCTCTCTCCTTCCTAGCAATCATTATGATGTAAGCAGCTCTACTATGTCTTCCATGCATATTAGACCAAAGCCTATCTTCCTTTCAAGTTATTGATGCCCAGCATTGCATCATAGCAACATAAACTCTAATACACTGGCTTCCAAGCTATAGTTTAACAGGTGTCAAGTTACTGTTTTCAATTTCCCACCCTGAGAGCCACTTCAAATATGATAATGTGGCCATGTCATGGCCTTCCTGAAACAGTATATTAACAGTGAGAATGTTTCAGAATAGACTCCAGACATCTCAACTACATACTACATACTTGAGCTGTCAAGAGCTGAAACACCTACTTCTCCTGGACCCATAGTCTTTATTCTGGCCAAGCAGCCATTTCTAGAGTGTACCAAACTATGTACACCTCCTCCACATCTGAGTGCCTTAGAAATTCATCTACTTGTCATGTTATTGCCCCATCTGAGATTTGCTTCAAATAGCAATCCACTATAGAAACTTTTTGCTAATTCCTGTTCTGAGTATCCCGCATATACCCAGGCTGCTTGAATACCTTGTATATAGTTTGTCCAGTGTTTATCACTTTGTCTCTTGATAGATACATATTCTCCTCCCATGTGAAGACAGCTGGGCTGCATTTGATCTGTTTCAAGTGTCCTGCCTAGAAGTTAGTTTGGAACAAGAATCTAGAAGATAGTTAGGAAACACACACTGACTGAAAATATCATTGTGAATTTCAGATTGAAAACCATTTCAATAGGTCTTGAAGGCCAAGAAAGCAAAAATTGCACACCCATCAAGGTAACCCATGAGTACAGGGAGTAGGTACATATCCCCAGGGCTGGAAGAACAAGGCAGGAGGCAGCTCAGTAGGTTCTCAGTGACTTGTCCCATTGCTGCAACATCTCAGTACAGCCACGAGACTGGATCCAGAGTGATGAAGGGGAATTGGAAGCTAGTACCAGCTGATGCTCTTGGGTGGTGTCTTAGTTGGGGTTTCTATTGCTGTGATAAAACACCATGACCAAAATCAATGTACAAATAAAAAAATATTTATTTTCATCTTATACTTCTAGGTGACAGTTCATTACTGATGGAAGTGAGGCCAGGAAATCAAGCAGAGCAGGAACTTGGAGGCAGGAATTGATGTAGAGGCCATGGATCAATGCTGCTCACTGGCTTGCTCTTCAGTCGGCTTTCTTATAGCACCTATGACCTCCAGGCCAGAAGTGACACTGCTACAGTAAACTGTGCCCACTCACAGGCCAATCTGGTGGGGCATTTTCTCCATTGAGGTCCCCTCTTCCAAAATAACTCTAGCTTGTGTAAAGTTGGCATAAAACTACCCAGAACAGATGATGCCTGTCACTACTTAGTATGGCAGTGAGATGGGAGATCCATAAATCTGGTGGACACTACTGTATCCCATCCTCCAATCCTCCCCTTACTTTACTTATTTTCAGAGCCTACCTGCAAGTAAGCTAAAGTAACTAAATTATTGTAGTCTACCCAAGACAAAGGAGTTTCATAAAACCTGGGGCTTTGAGATTGAGAGGCATTTAGTAAAGTGACTGCAAGAATAGTTCTTCCAGTGGTGTAAGCCTGGATGAATTCATACATTACCTTTGATGATTTGGGAGTGCTAGGAACTTTGGAACTTTGAGTGTTAAAATGTGATGGCCTGCATGACACTTAGAGCCTTGAATTAACTTTTACCCAATGTCTTAGGGGGTTCTATTGCTGTGTAGAGATATCATGACCATTTAATAGGAGCTGGCTTACAGGTCCAGAGGTCTAGTCCATTATCACCATAGTAGGAAGCATAGCAGCACATAGTCAGACATAGTACTGGAGATGGAACCAAGTTTTCTACATCTGGACTGGCAGGCATCAGGAAGAGACTACGACCCTGGGTCTGGCTTGAGCCTCTAATACTTTGAAGCACACCCTCCAGTGACATACTTCCTCCAACCACACACATCTACTCCAACAAGGTTGCATCTCCTAATAGTGCCACTCACTATGAGCCTATAGAGCCAATTTTCATTCAAACCACCAAGCTTGGTGTTCCTAGGGGCCCAGTTATTACATTTCTGTTCATGGCTCTCTTCATATCCATTGCCTCGACTGCCTCTGGAGAATTCACTCTGCTGACACTTTCTTTAGACATCCTTCAGTGTTTCCCAGAACTGAAGAATAAGCTGCACCCTAATCCCAGAGGTTCCTCTCAGGAGCATGTAGTTAAATGGCCTTCCTAAAAGCAATCCTTTTAAGAGCATATTCTGTCAAACAGTTCTGGCTGTTTAAAATGTGGTTTGTGGAACGGCCGTGATATCGTCTGGGAACTTGTTAGAAATGTGGACTCCAAGTGCCCCCACCCTAGATCAGTGCAACTAGACCGCAAAGATCCCCAGTTGTGCTGTATGCACAATCGAGTCTGAGAAACCTTCTACTAGAGCAGAAGTTTTCAACTCGGTCTACTTCACGGAGTGACTTGGCAAAGCCTAGAAGACATTCCGATGCTTGGGGGACCTCAGAGAGTCTATCGCCTGATTGGGTCAAGGAAGATATTGGTGACTTTAAGGCTCCCAAGGCAGTTTTAATAGGGATGCAAAGTGGTGGACCACTGATCCAGAGCCTGTATGAGATCATAAAGCGACATGCTGTTAGCTCTCCAATTATCTCACTATCGCTGTGTACAGAAGTACATGAAGGAAATAACTCAGGCTCGAGAGCCCAGCTCTGCAGTGATTTAATGATATCTCTGAGACGGCAACTAAGATTGCTGGACTCCTAATTCAAATCCTATCACTTAGCTACCACTGTGTCATTACTGACATTGGTAGTTATTTATACAAAGATGCTCTCAGGCATCTTTGTATATCACAATATATTTAACTACATCTTAAGAATTATGTTGAGTAGGCAGGAGAATGAGGCAGAGATTAGCAGTGTGGATAGATGCAGGAACTCAGTCAAGTATCTACTCAAACAGGACTTGTATTGCAGAACAATCAAGGAGGCTTGAGAATTTTCTTTTCTTTCTTTCTTCTCTCTGCTTTCTTAGACCTCCACAGTCAAGGCAACACTATTTACTTCCAATCATTTTAACTTAATTGAGGTTAACTCAGCACTCACTTATGCGTGTGTGTGTGTGTGTGTGTGTGTGTGTGTGTGTGTGTGTGCCAATCCCTATGAAGCTGCAGAGAATTGTCCTGCTCCTGAACAAATTTCTACTCCTAGTACAGAGAAAACGAATGCAAAATTAGGTGAGCTCAGGATTTCTACTTCAAGTGTGTGTGTGTGTGTGTGTGTGTGTGTGTGTGTGTGTCTGTCTGTCTGTCTGTGTCTGTATGTATGTCTGTTTTGGTGTGTGTGTCTCTGTGTGTGTGTCTGTGTGTGCATGTGTTTTGCTGAAATGAAGCTCAGTACCTATATATATTAAGTACTTTTTGTCACTGAGTTATTCATTTATATATATTTAATTTATATATATATATATATATATATATATATATATATATATATATAAAATTTCTATGTAGCCCAGGTTATCCTCAAACTCATAATTCTCCTGACTTAGTCTCCCAAGTTTTGGGATTACAGGTATTTACCATCAAGTTCTTTATTCAGGCAAATTCCACTAGACACAAAAATGAAGATAATTAATTCTGGGGCTTAAAGCAAAGCATGCTCCATTCGAGCAAATGGTCTAATGATACTTATGGAGGCTTGAGAAAGCTTAAATGTTTGTATGAAGTGATGGTGAGTAGAGACACTGAGAAGAACAGATCTGCATACACATAGGCTAGGATGTACAAGAACTTGAGTGATATTGGTCATATAGATAACATGAGGCAGGATGGGTAGGTGAGGGACCATATTCTAGAGGAGTACACATACCAGTGCCAGAAGTTAGAAATTCGCTACCTTGATCAGTGTCTCACTGAAGAATTCTGAGCAGATTGAATCCCTGTGGAAGGTAGATTATGGAACGCAGGGCAAAATTACAGGCAGTCACTAGACCATTCTTCAGATGGCATTTTGGGAAGAGGAAAGGAAGATGGAATATGAGAGACTTGAATCTAGGCCTTAATTAGCACATTTAGGAGAACATTTGTGGGGTAAGTAGACATTGTGTTTACACTGCTTAATTGAAAGTACATTTCCCTGGAGCTAAATTACAGTGAACACTATTAAATCACAATTAAGGGCTATCTGGCTATCTGCATCATTGTGGATTTTGTGGGCATTAGGATGGCCTCCATTTAGGGGACAGCAGCAGCAGTACTTTTAGAATCTCTCCAAGACTACTGATTCCGAAGCGAGATTTGGCATCCTCATGCCCACCTCTGCCCGCCTCCCTGGTGGCAATTCAGAGGCCACTGCAGAAGCTCTGGTTGAAATCTTGAGCTTTGACAGCCCCGAGGGTGGTTGAAACTTATCTGACTGAGGTCTTAATGGTACACGCTGGGGAGGGGCCCAGAAAGTCAGGAAAATCCACACTACACTAAATCCCATTGACCTTTCAGCCCAGGAAATCAGTATAGAGAATGAACCAGAGCCACGGCAACTTGGTATAACTTATTGATCCTCTGTTAGCATTTATTGTAGACTAATGTTCTAGCCGCAGGCTGCAGAGCACAAATAATGAAACAGACACAGACAGACAGATTCCAATTTAAATCCCATCTCTTTTACTCTGTGACCTTGAGAAGCCTGTTTAATTTCTCAATGCCTTAATGTGCTTATCTATAAAATGGATTTACTCATAGTGCCTACCTGCTAAAGCAGTATGATAAATAAGTGTGCATATGATGTTAGTTATATCATCATGTGTGTTATATTTCCAAGTAATAAGAAGCAAATAATTTATGTATAACTATTAGTCATGAACATCACATATAATTACATAATAATATTAATATTTTAAATGTTAATTGCATTATTAATAATGGGATATATTATATGTGATAATCATATTGTCTTGTTTTATATTTTTATTTTATGTGGTGGTTGGCATGCATGTATATCTATATACCATGCACAGTGTCCTGGAAAGCCAGAAGAGGGCATTAGATGCCCAGGACTGCAGTTAGAGAAGGTTGTGAACTGGCTTGTGTTGCTATAAACCAGATTCTCTGGAAGAGCAATCAGTGTTCATTACCACGAAGCCATCTCTCTAACCCTATCTTTTATGTTTAAAAATAAATTTTATTTTGATTTCTCCTTCCACCATTGTGTCTTGCTTTAATTTGCACAACAAACATATGAATTGATATGAACCATATTTGGTCCTGAACTGCAATATCTGAAACCTATTTTGAATTTTGCATCATTAATAGTTCAATGTTTAATTCTCATTCCATACCTAGAATCATAAAACAAAAGCAATTTAAAAAAAAAAACTTTCAAGAAACTTTTCATGAAAAGAAAAAGTTTTTTTATATAAAAAACTTTTTGCATTTAAAAAATATCTTTAAGCTAGCACAAGAAACAGTTGTTCTTATTCAGATATCTTCATACACTGAGAAGTACTATATACTATATAATACATGTCTGTAATATACACTACATATACCTTATATATTCAGGAATGCTCCTATTTCTTATGCAATACCTAGAAGACTGTGAACATTCAGTAAAAAGACAATGATGGGAATATCATTGGGGAAGGGTTGGCTAGTTTTTAATAGTAAAATGGAAGTCAAAACAGCAGAAAATAATAATAAAATGTTCCCAGTGTCATGCTGTGTACCCATAGACCAGACTATGACTCAATCCTCATCAGAGAGACTTCTTGCCATAGATGGGAATTAACGCAGAGACCTACAACTGGACAACATGCACAGGAGAGGGTTTGGAGCACCCAGGCCTAAAAGAGATGCCTTATCAAACTCACCCCTCAAGGCTCAAAGATCTACATGGAAGAGGATGCAGACAGATTGTAAGCGATAGGGGTTGTGATGACTTCAAGAAAACACAGCTATTCAGACCCAACAGGATAGACACAGACACCGTGACAGCACACAATCCTTCACAGGTTCAGCTCAGACACAGTCCCAACACTGAAACAGGATGTGGACACAAAGTCCCACTCCTAATCAGGAAGATATTTGTAAATAATAACTGCTTGGTAAAGAAAAAAATCAGTGTTCTCCAAAGGAGTGTCACTTGAGTAAACCAACTATACTTCATGGCAGACCTTATGCCCAGGAGCAATTGGCTAACACAAAACTGACTCCATTTTTAAAATTTTGTTTCTTTTTAATATTTTTTGTCTTATTTTTTCAATTATTTGTTTTGATTTTGATTTTTTTTTGTCTTGGAAGATTTTTATTTTGTGAGGGGAGAATGTGGAGCTGGGTGAATAGAAAGAAGGATGAGGGGGAAAGAATATGATCAAAAATATATTATATAAAATGTAATTAAAATACTAATTAATTTTTAAAATCAGATGAGTAAAAGTTGTCAATTTCAAAATTTATGAGACTAGGGGTTGAAAGCCATCCCAGATGTTTGAAACTGGGTTTGTGGGCAGGGGATGTGGCCAAGTGACAGAGAATCTGGCTAACACAAGCAAGGACCTACATGTACCTCCCAGTACAGGACATGGAGGGAGGTGGCTGTGTGGTATTCTGATAGTTACTGTCCTCCTCTTAACCATAAGTGGAGAAGTCTCAGAATGGACTGATGAATGATTGGTTCTAATGCTATTTGTGTTAATTCTGTCTCTGTGTGTGAGATGCTGACAGTCCCTGCCCCTAGCTAGTTCTAATTGATAAATAAAGTTGCCACTGGCCAATGGTTGGGTGGAGAGGCAGAGGCAGGACTTTAGACTTCCCAGGCAAGGGATCATGGGAAGAAGGAGTTTTAGAACTGCCATGCCAAGGAAGCAGGAGAATCAGACTTGAGAGCTGCAGGAAAAAAGGCATCCAGCTATCTAAGAGTCAGGGAAGAGCGGCCCCAGAAGCCCCTTCCCAGAATGAGCCTGGGGTGGCAAAGATGGAATATAGATTTTTAGAAAGCAATACCTCAGGAATATTGGAGGGGAGACTGTGTTAGCAGCAGAGAGATTTGGAAGTGCCCAGCCATTGTGCTGTTTAAGGCATATTAAACAAATGTAAAGCTGCATGTGAGTGTCTTTCATTCATTGATCTAGAGCATTGGGCAGTAGGAAGAAGCACCTGCAGGAGTTCAGAGCAGATTAACAAACTACCGCTTTGGATAAGTCTATACTGAACATGAGGAATGTCAGGTAAGAGGGGAGAGGGGAGTGTGGGAAGCCACCTCAGGGTCAGCAGGAAAAGCTCCTTGAGCTGTCAACATTAGGACTCTTAATGCAACTTCTAGGCAAATGGGGCAAAGAGAAATATATACCAGGAAGCAACTGCTAGAATTGGCAATGCACTCACAATAGCAGAGACATAGATTTGTCCAGAAGTAGAAGAATCTTCATGGGATACAATTGGAGAAATGCACTAAGTGCATACTCTGCACCCATTTCAGTTGTAAGAGCATTCTGTGCTTCAACTCCCTTTAACCAACTATGTAACTTTCCCAAGGTTACATGGACAACAAACGTCCATATAGGAATAGAACACAAGCAGTCCAGCTCTGTTATGTTATACTGACTCTGAGATAAGACTGCAAAGATGCAGAAGCCTGATTATAGCTATAAGATGAGAAGGCTTATGAGAACATGGGCCATTTGCAGGTCATCTCTGTCTTGACACTTGCACATCTGCAGTGTACAGTGCACACAGGGTGACGCCTCAGTAACTCTGTGTCAAAAATGGGGATGACTCCCCTAGAGCTTTGTGAAAAGGCTGTCCAATATCACTCTCCCTGGTCAACTCTGTAGAGAACACTGCCTGGACACAGCATGGTTCTCAGAAACTTCTTAAATCACAGGAAGATGCAAGCCTAGCCCTGCCAAGAGGACTGTGGAGGTGTAGTGGCTGGAACACTCTCCTGGGCCCGGAGACATTTGCTGTAGTGAGAAGAACAGAAATAGTGTCACTTTATATCTGTCTAAAACAGCATTTAAAATGCACCATTGGGTACCTGATGCTCTGGAACAACAGCAGGTTAAGGGCTTGAGAGACTCACTCCCTCTTCATGCTCCTGTGCTAAATCCAGCCATAGGTGTTACATCACTACGGGAGACTCTTTGCTTCTTCCAGAGTGTCATTTCCCACACAGCTAGTGGTCAATACTGTGACTATCCTGTCATCTGTCTTCCTTCATGTAAGACAGACTCTTCCAGAACAAAACTCACTAAATACCAGTCTGGGCACCATTTAATGGGGTTCTGAAGATTTGTGGTAAAAATAGGGCTGGAGAGATGGCTCGGTGGTTAAGAGTCCTGGATGCCCTTTCAGAGGACCAAGGTTTAATTCTGAGTACTCACCTGGCTCACAACAGTCTGAAAATCTAATTCTAGGGCATTCCATTCTGGCCTCCAGGGAACCACATATGTGTGGTACAAAGGCTTACCTTCAGACAAACAAATACATAAGAAAAATTAAATTAAAATCTCAACAGGTAAAAAAAAATTAAATACCTCCAGTAAAACCAGACTCATCCAAAAAGTACCCTTTCCTGAAAGGTGTTTAGAACAAGAAAAGGGCATTTACAGAAAAGGGTGGTGATGGTGAAGAGGACTGTGGGTGAAGAAGTGGATAAGACAGGCTTGACCTATGTTCCCACAGGGCTTCCACCATAAGGCTACAGGGTTTGGTGTGACTGAAGACTGTGCCAATTCAGAATGAAGGGCTTATACAGGCATGGCAAACTGGTCAAACTTTCTAAAGTATCCCGGATAAAGTAGTTTTTTGTAATGAACATAAACTGGGAAGCTGTGATGGCGCCTTTATCTTGCAGAGTAGGGGTTCTCAACCTTCCTAATGCTGTGACCCTTTAATATAGTCCTCATGTTGTGTGAAACAACCCTCAAGATAAAATTATTTTTGTGGCTACTTTATAATTTTGCTATTGTGATGAACTGTAATGTAAATATTTTTTGGAGATGGAAAGTTGCCAAAAGGGTGGTGACCTAGAGGTTGAGAACCACCATTGTAGATGGAGACCTGGAAAAGGTGAGGATTTGGTACTGCCTGCACCTCGACCACTTTCAACATGCTGCTGCTCTCAGAAACCACAGCCATAACATGATGGAGCACACGTGGTTCCGGCAGCTGACAACATCCACGGTGGCTGCAGCATACAGAGGACCCCAGGTATTGCATCTTGGTCTTTTAGCTCTGTTTCTCTTCCCTTTTGATGCTCATGAGATATTTTTTGTAATTAGCAAAATTATCAATTCAACAAATACATCTTCTGCAAAGCCAGTGTGTCATTTGATACAGTGGTAAGCCAAAAGCTCATGCCTTGCCTTCAGGAGGCTGGGTCTTTGGGAGGTAACAATAACAATTTCCCATCAAAAAAAAAAAAAACACTTTCAATTAAAGAAAATGAAACGTCCTTTTATTTTTAATTCTTTTTCGTTCATTCCTGGTTGGTTTTTTTTTTTTTTTGCTTGTATTATTTATGTAATTCTATAGAAAAGAATCACAATCTTGATGGAGAATCTAGGGATAGATAAATCAGAATTCTGAGCCTGGTTCTTCTGGTAAATGCCAACACTTCTTCTGTTAGAGAGGAGCACAGACAGGCTCACTGATCTCTGAACCATGATTCTCAATACAGCCTCCCATTCTCATATGTGCGACTTTCATGCACGTAGCTAATCAACCAGTTCCACTCTAAATCTCATCATTTCTGTTTCACTCTGTTTTTCTAGTCTAGCCAAATTGTTACATGTATCCCTTGCTAATTTCTTCCAGTTATTATACTATATACTGTCATTTCCTGTTACCGTACTCTACTTAGCCATACGCTCACAACAGACATCTGCATGCCTTCTAACTCCTGCTATAACTATGCAGCATCAAACAAACAAATGAATCTCCTACATACCTCCCAATGGGCAGACATTATAATGCCTGTAGTATGTATTTCAGAATTGATACATTAGGATACATTCTGTATATTTTCTGGAATAAATACATCCCAGACATAGTCTCCTGTGACAAAATATACTTTACTGGGAAAAAAAACATTCAATTTCATTTTGAAATGTGTGTTTACATGTATGTACACATACGTGTGTGGACATGCATAAGGAAACCAGAGGTTAACCTCAAGTATTATTACTCAGGAGGCATCCACCTTAATTTTTGAGAGAGAGTGTCTCAC
Organism: Montemys delectorum; assembly: GCA_019843815.1. Taxonomy (NCBI): domain Eukaryota; kingdom Metazoa; phylum Chordata; class Mammalia; order Rodentia; family Muridae; genus Montemys; species Montemys delectorum. Next base: position 6,671 of record JADRCD010170515.1, on the reverse strand, counting down.
TGGTCTGAGGATTGCAGGCAGGCTGGCTGCCACTGAGCCCTAGGAATCTGCTTGTCTCTGCCTCCCTGGCTCTGGGATCACAAATACATGCCACTACAGCCAGTTTTTTAAACATGTATTCCACAGACTGAACTCAGTTCCTTATGATTTTACAAGCATTTTCTAAACTAAAGAGTCTCTCCATTCCTTACAGCTTTGTGTACTTGTGGTGAGTAGATGTCACCTTATGCCTTTAAAGTGGTTATGGTTGGTTGATAATAAAGGCCTAGGGCTTTGAGGAATTCTGAATATAAAGAGCAATTAGTCCAGACTGACCTGAAATGCATCATAATCCCATATTGGTCTCAGACCCATGAAGGTCAAACTGGCCTTGAATTTATCATGTAGCCTAGGTTGACCTCAAACTCACTACACAGCCAGTCTAGCTTATAACTTGCTATATAGATCAGGACTGCCTCAGAGATATCTTTCCTCCTGCCTCTGACTCCCAAGTGCTGAGACTATAGGTGTCAACCATCATACAATATGACAACATTCAGTCTCAATTTGTTCTCCCTTCTCTTGCTTGTGGAGCCTTCCAGTGTGCTAACCTGCAGATGTCTAGAGTCATAGTTCTCAACCTTTCTAGTTCTGTGACCTTTTAACACAGTTCCTCTTATTGTGATGACCCTCAACCATAAAATCAGTTTTGTTTTACTCCATAATTGTAATGTAAATATCTGTGTTTTCCAAGGTCTTAGGCGACACCATGAGAGAGTTGTTGGACACCCCCTCAAAGAGGTTGAGACCCTCAAATTGACAACCACACTGGTCTAGAGGCTGCATTACCTTAAGCTTTCTGGTCTACCAGGACCTCAGACTCCTGTTCAGTGTCACTACCATGATGAGATCCTCTGCTTGGTGATGGTGATTTAAGCCTATGGCTGTATGCAAATTCAGTCTTTGCAGGTTTATAGCAATGTCTGAATTATCTTCAGTGTTCTGAGAGGCCAGGAATTGTGAAGCCTCTATTTTCCTCAACTCACAAAACCAGCTAGCTTTCTATTCTGACTGCTCCACTATCTAAGCTAAAACTTTCAGTATTATTTCTGTCTATACAAAGAATAAAGAACCAAACTGGCTAGGTGGACTCTCCTTTTTATAAGGAAGAGAAATAGAAATCTGTAAGGGACTTGAGATGATGGTGAGAAACTACCACAATTATTCCTTTTCTATTAATAACAATGCACTCAAATGTCTTTATCTCTCTTGACTCCTATCTCCCACTCTGGTAACATGAAAAAAAGAAGGCAAATGTGAAGAATGATTTCTTTCAGTCTCTGGGATGTGGGAGCTGGGGTGTGAGATCTGGGTGTATGCTCATAGGTGCCTTTGCCCTTGAAGGTATTAGTGAAGGTCAGAGGTTGACATTAGGTTGTCCCTCCTAAGTGGTTCAATCACTTACTGTTATGAGACAGTGTCTTTTGCTGAATCTTGGGCTCACTATTTTAGTTTGACTGTCTGCAGATAGTAGCTAAAGCTCTGTGGATATACTCTTATCTCTACCCTGAAGTGCCCAGTTTACATGGGTTCTAGAGATCTGAACTCATCTCTTCTTGCTTGCACAGAAAGAACTACTTAACCCACTGAGCCATCTCCTTAGCCCTTGGAAAAGAAAAAAAAAAAACTTAAAAGAGGTTAGAGAAGGAAGTATAGCACAACTTACAACTTCTTCAGCTCTAAGAGAACAAAACAAGGGGCCTTGTTCTCCCACTCTCCCATCTCCTTCCCTGTTCAAGCTCCTTTCTGGGCCTCTTCCTGTCTCCTAGAGAAAAATCCTGACAGTGTGCCATGCACTTGTGAAAGGATAATTACATCTGCATCCCTAGGAGAGACAGGCTTACTGTCAGCAGGGAGGAGTCTGATGTGGATGCAAATAGGGCTGAGTGCTCACATATGCATAAATACCCACTGCTCTCCTGAATTGCATCAGGGAGGAGTTTCTTTGACCTAAACTTTCCTGGAACTCATTTTCACTTTAGGTCAGAGAAAAATTTAAATATATGTATTTATGTACACATTACATATACTATATTATGCATATATATTTGAAGGCTTGTTTGTGCACACATATATATGTATGTATGTATGTATATATATATATGTGTGTGTGTGTGTACATATATATATATACACGTGCATACACACACACACACACACACACACACACACACACAGAGTTATCAGTCTTTCAGTGATCTTGTACAGTGGAAGAGAAACAACCGGTATCCTGTTAAGGGAAAGGTTTGTGCCTACAGAGTTGGCCAAGCTCAGAATTAAGCCTATGACCTGGTGAATATTATACACCATTCCTAGAGTTTGAGAAGGCACTTGAATCTACAAGAGAGCCAAATATCATCTGGCCATGACCTTGCAGCATCTCTAGCTGATGTCCCCATCATGTAGTGGGCAATGAAGAAGCTCTCAAAATTTCACCTTATAGAAGAAAGCTATAACATAACATGTTCAAATTAGAGAGCATAATTTTTATTTCTCTAAAAGAACAACCAAATTCTCAAAGATTTCCCTTTGAAGTATAAATGTATGTTATAACTCCATTGGGCAGGTGCTATAAGAAACTATGATGGTAGGAGATGCTTAGCTGTTACAAAGGAAGTGTGTACAGAGTTGATTTCAGGCTCAATCAGGACTCATCTCATCAATGAGATGAGTATTCATGTTAAGAGCAGGCAAAGGTCTTTTATTCTAACAAGTCCAGAATAGAGGGCCACCCTGTTCCCCTTCCCTCAGAGTAAGTCTCAAGGGAATTAATTAGAAATTAGGAATGTCTTGCAGAAAACCCAGGTTTAGTTCCAAGTAGCCAGATGTTAAGTGGCCCACAATCCCCTGAATCTCAAGTTTCAAGGGTTCTAGCATTCACTTCTGGACCCTGAGGGCATATGCAACACATACAGTGTTCATAAACTCACGGGGGCACACATTTGAAAAAGCCCAGTGGGAAGATACTGAGTACAAATTTTCAACCCAGTGTTCTGCCTTGCACCCAACAGTACAACAGCCAATGGAGGGAAGACCTGCATCCAAGGATGAGCCACAGTCCTGCAATGGCTCTAAGCCAAGATAAAATTGGAGGGCAGACTCCAGATTAATTTAAGCAAGCTCTTTTAAGAAAGTGAAATGGGACTTTTAAAAAACAAAAACAAAAACAAACTCATAGACTTGCCTATGAATACAAATGTGCTAAGGTCTCTTACTGAATATAGTCAAGTGGCATGACCATCCCTCAAGGATCCTAGAGGACAGGTTTCTTCTTTAGGTTGAACACTGAATACCATATGATATCTTCTGAAATAACAATTTTCTTGTAGATTAAATGTCTGATGAGTAGGGCTAGAGGCATAGCTTCAGACACTTTTAGCCTGCTGCCCTTCCTTGCACCAACAGACTTCATGGTCATTGCCTTTGTGGCTGGAAGCTAATCAGGTCCCCTCATCCTGAATTCCATTGTGACTAGGTAGGTCTCTTCCTCAAGGACGGCCCTTCTCTGCGATGCCTAGGTGTGAGGTCACGACAGAATCAAACCATCCATGGAAGCTGTTTTTCTGGATTTTTCATAAACCACCTGCACACCCCTGGCACTCACAGTGTGAGAGGGAATATCCATGTCCTACATGCCTACTATGTTTCTGTATTCTCAGTTTTCAGACAGATACTTCCTACCCTAGGTCTGTCTGTCCATGACATCGGTTCTTTGAAGTGGGTGATTTACTTCCAAGCCCCTTGCAGCTCTAATTTATGAAAATATAATTGAGTTTGTTCTCATCTGTCTTCCAAACCTTTGTTGTCTACCTTCTGCTGGCCTGCACTTAGAGAGTAGGCCATGAACCATCACAAGTGGAACAATAGGAGCAAACACTTCACTGAGAAATGTGAATGAGGCACTCTCATTCTCTCTTTCTGAAGCTTTATGGAATCTTATGTCATCATCTTCATGTTCCCTTCTATGTCATCCCAACATTTCCATCAGGAGAGAAGGAAGCGTTGAGAATACAAGGTGACCTTTACTATCTAGCCATGTTTAATCTTTTATGCAATAACCTTACTTCATGCTTATACATTTAGCTTATATTACAGTACCTACCAGTGAGCCCCAAAGTGTTTTCAGAAGTCCTTTTCATATCTTGGCACCAATGATGTCATAGGAGTCACCATAGTCTCTAGGTGTGCCTTAAAAGATCAAGGGCATATAAAAGATATGTAGTTTTTTTTTATAGGAGAAAAAGGCACAGATAAAGACTTAATATAATTTTATAAAAAGAAGCCTTCAATAATTGCCATCTTGTGGTCCTACCTTAATAGATAAGGGCACTTGGGAAGCAACAGGGCCTAGTCCCATGGGGCTAAAGTGAATCCTAACAATACATGCACTCATTGTCTCCTTGTGCTGTGTTCTTTATGCAAGGATCTATGTTAGTCTTTCTTGATAACTTTCTTTTAGACAAAACCAACCCCAAACAGTAACATTTAAGAATCTTCAGTGAGTTTCTCAAAACTGTTTCTCCAAGCAATTTCTAACCCAAAGAAAAGACACCCCCACCCTCACCCACTCTTCAATCATCCTTATGCTGACAATATTCAAAGTCTCAAAGTCACTTTATGAATCCATTCCTTCATAACTTCTGGGCTCTTTACAACATGTGAAGCTGGCTTTGTTGTATTCCACAGCATTTAGTACCTAATTAGATACTGTCTTATGTTCTACTAATTGCTTCAAGTGTGTTCTGCATTAAGTTCACAGACATCTTTGAGGGCACTTTTGATTTCAGTGGTTTCTCTACTTTTACATCCTGGATACCTCCCATTCTAGCATTAGATCATCAAAATCAATCAAACCATGGATCTAGTCCAGTTTATACTCTCTATGTCATTTTGAAGCAGTGAAGTAATGAGATATAGTAGAAAGAATGAATGTCAGGACAGTGACTCACACTGCATGCTTTCTTTACTCCTAGCTAGCTTGGCATCCTGGGGTGGGGAGGGTATGTGTTCTCATCTGTGCCTTTCTCCTACTGATAAAATAAAGAAAATGGCTTAGGTGAACCCTTATGTTACAAGCGTTCTTCCAGCCCCATGTGTCCATCTTCACCAAAGGAAATCAGAGCTCATAAAGAAACTCAAAGGTCAGGCTATTTGGCTCCTAAATATAGTCAGGGGCTGGAAGTTGGAGTCAGTGGAATCCTGGCTATAGAAACCAACTGAACATCCAAAGAAAGAGAGCCCTTTCTGTCTCTTATCACATACCATGGAAGTGATCATAACTAGGCTCAAGGGGAATTGGAAAAGAGGCTATAGGTTTGCACTTTCTTTTGGACCACTGTGTCTCCAGGATGGCCAAGGCAAATGTTCTCTCTCTGCAGAGGGAAAAGTGAATGGTAACCTTGCTAACTGCATTGTGCCCTTATAATCAACTGAACTGATCATTTAAAGCTAAGAGCTTAGGTTCCTCCAAAGGGAATTACCAGATTGACTGGACACCTCTGCAGAGACACATTATAATTCAGCATTACTTAATGTACCATTAAGGTATCTGTGTACTTAATGGTGTTTTGTTGAGAGTTGAGGTTTTTCTTGAGTTGTTTAAATTGCTTCAATCATGAGTGACTTCCTGAATTAAAATTAAATGGATTTTCAAGTATTTAATTAGACATATCTATTACCAAAGTGGAAGGAACAACAGAAATTTACCTTAGAAGTCTTTTATTTAAAAGACTAGAGCACATCTCCAATGGATGAGTATTCACTAGTGCATTTAGATATAACTGCTTTCTGGGATGAAATAGTAGTGCTCTTCTGTGGCTCTCTTTTTGGCTCAGCAGACTCAGAAGATGTGTTAGCCTTTATTCTTTTGCAATCTTTCAACGTTTATGAAACAGTCAAAAACACTATTATGGACTGAAGCTCTGAGGGGCCAGCGGAAAGAATGGAAAGAGGCAACCTCAGGAGAAAGGAGGTTGGGGGACCCTCCAGAATGCACCAGAGACCTGGGAGGTAAGAGACTCTCAGGACTCAAAGGGAGGGACCTTAGATGAAGTGCCCGACAGTAGGGAGAGGGAATTGATAGAGCCTACCTCCAGCAGGAAGACAGCACATTAAGTGAGGGATGGGGTTGCCATCCCACAGTCACAACTTTGACCCATAATTGTCCTGTCTGAAAGAATTACAGAGATGGAAATGGAGAGGAGCCTAAGGTAAAGAAGGTCCAGCGACGGGACCAAAATGGGGTCCAGCAAAAGGGGAGATCCCAAGGCCTGACACTATTACTGAGGCTATGAAGCACTCAAAAAAAGGGATCGATCATGACTGCCCTCTGAATGACCCAACAAGCAGCTGAAAGAGTCAGATGCAGATGTTTGCATGCAACCAATGGACAGAAGCAGCTGACCCCTGTTGTTGAATTAGGGAAGGCTGAAAGAAGCTGAGGAGAAGGTGATCCTGTAGGAGGACAAGCAGTCTCAATTAATCTGGACCCCTGAGATCTCGCAAACACTGGACCACGAAACAGGCAGCATCCACCAGCTGACATGAGACCCTCAACACACCTACAGTAGAGGACTGCCAGGCCTGTGTTCATTCAGAGATGATGCACCTAACCCTCAAGAGACTGGAGACCC
>JADRCD010170511.1:0-12920 GCA_019843815.1 Montemys delectorum | reverse complement strand
ATACACATACACATACACATACACATACACATACACATACACATACACATACACATATACATATAGACCTGAGTTTACTTAGTGATGCTCATATGTACATAAGTTGTGGACTGTTCACTTAAGATATAAGAACAGAACAGTTTAAAAGTTCAGTTGCCATAATTCAATTATTTCTCAAGTATTGTAATAATTATGCTTCATTGGTTCTCATTTAGTCAAGTATAGCCTCAGGCAGGTCAAGATACTGCACATAGTTCCAGTTGGTCAAGGCCAGAGGTCTCTACATCAGATATGTTCATATAATCCACTTGTTCATAGGAAACTGGAACATACCACTGTAATTTAAGCCTGGGTTTTGGCCGCTCTTCATATTTTCTAGAAAAATGTTCATCAAATACTTTTTCATTGTGGCATTAGCTTATTCAAAATAGTTCAACCAATTGCACATCTCTAGGACTTGATTTCAATGTGCTCCACCAGTTCCAACCTCCTCATTTCTTCCTTAAAAGCCTCATTTTTCATTATTCTTTTACTTTGACTCATTAATGAAATCAAATTCATCTTCTTGGCATATCCACATAATGTTTCCTGTAACACTCTCAAAGGAGAGAGAGAAAATACAAGGACATTAAAGAAGGAAGTAGGGGAGTGAAGAGGAATGGCAAATTATGACATAGGAAGCACGAGAGAAGGGAGGACACCTGAAGATGAAGGTACCAGAGGCCAAATAAGGCTTAGTTATTCCACAGGTCTTGGTATGAATCTGAAGTCATGATATTTTTCAGACAGAGATTGCTGGATGCTATTTTCAGCTTTATAAGCAGCCTGGATGAGAGGCCTTTCCCAATCCAGGGTTAGTCTTTCTTCTCCTCTACTCTCTCCTCCACTCCCCTCGTTTCCTCTTTTCTCTCCTCCTCCTCCTCCTCCTTTTCCTCCTCCTCCTCTCCTCCTCCTCCTCTCCTCCTTCTCTTCCTTCTCTCTCTCTCTCTCTCTCTCTCTCTCTCTCTCTCTCTCTCTCTGTAGCCAAGAACAAATAAAGTTCATTTCTATACAATCTCCATGGGAAAAGGTGAACTTTTGTCTCTTAGTGAGCAGAAGCTTCCTTTAGAGAGCAGATTCTCCCTTGTGTGCCAGTTCCCTATCTCCCTGAGTCAACACGACCTTTTGGAAGACTTAGAGATTCTATTCTAGGTTCTGTCTTCCTCCCATCATTTCTACCTGGAACTTATTAGCTTGGACTGTATTGTATTTACTTCTTTTTATATGAATTCTGTCAGCTTCCCATTAAATCTAGAGGCAATATGCTCTTCTCCCAAAACTCTGTCAGGCACAAACTCCTCTTCAGATATGCAAATATAATAAGCTACATTTGGTAGCATTGGTGGTGAAGGAGCAGAGGAAATACACACAGAATATTTAATTTCATAAAAGTATTGTGATGAGCTAAAATTAGGAATAGCATATTTTCCTTTAAACTTACTTTACATTCGTACAGTTAGATTTCAATTAATGATAGTAAAGTAACATCCATGTATGTCCATCATTCATTTATCTATCTATCTATCTATCTATCTATCTATCTATCTATCTATCCATTTTTCTATCATTTATCTATCAAACTATTTAACATCTATCATCAACTATCTATTCTATTCATCACTTATCATTTATTATGTATCTATCATTTTATTATCTATAATCTATTATCTATCATCTATTTATTTAATCTATTTTATCTATTATTTATCATCTATGTATCTATTATCTGTTTATGATTTATTTATCATCTGTTTATCTTCTATTTACTATCATCTATTGTCTATATATCTCTATTTACATATTTATGTATCTGTGCATCTAATCTACCATCTGTTTATTTATCTATCATCTAACTATTAACCTATCTATATAATCTATTATCTATTTATCTATCATCAATCTGTCTAAAATATATTTTATCTATCATTTATCTATTTACCATCTATGTATCTATCATCTATTTACCAATATCTATTTATTTATCTTCTATCTACTATCTTCTATCTATCTAATATATCTATCATCTATCATTTATCATAATCTAACTACTATCTAATTCTATTTATCTGATGTATTATCCATTTACTTATCCATCATCTATCCATATACCTACCTAATCATCTATCAATCTATCAATCAATCAATCAATCAATCTACCTTTTATCTATCTAACTACATCTATCTATCTACTATCTATTTATGTATTGGCAAAGTTAACAACCACAATACACTTCTAAGCTTAGAAATCTGCAATTACAAGATCATTTTTGAATTTCCAGAAGTATTTAAATAAAGAAAATGAGATATGCAAACTGAATGCAGTCAGTGCAGTAATTATATATAACTTTCTCAGCATCCATCCCTGCATCTTGAGTATTAGTTTCTTCCAGGGAATGGGTCTGAGAACTAAAAAAATGTCTCTCTGGGGTGCCAGGTTCACATTAACTTTTCTGAGTCTCAAGAGAGCTTTTTTCCCCTTTGAGAATATGAGCAAGCAATAACCCTAAAGATTTCTTCTGACGGCCCCTGGAACTGAAAAATTTGGTCACAGATATATTTGAGTCACATGAGGATGTCCACTCATGATGTGCTGTACTTACTTATGCAGGCAGCTTCAGGAAGGACTGTCAAGAATGAGCCCAGGCTGCATCAGAGGGCTTATATTAGCATTTATTTATTCCTATTCACATTACTTGTGTCTAAATGCAAATACTGGGAAAGAATAGTAAAGTAACTATTTATTGTGTCCTTGTAGACTGCTTGATGTATGCAAGAAAATGCATTGAAAAGACAAGCAGATTAATAAATCTAATCTTAATACAGAGCACACTTATCAAATATTAGTTCCTATTCTCTTTTATTTAGGTAAACAATGAAGTGCATACAGCTTGTAGAAGATAATTTTATATATGTGGTTTTAACAGTGAGTATGGTAGCTAACATCTTATCATACAGAGTCATGTTGATGTAGATGCTTTACTTCAGTTTACAAATATTCTTTAAAACAGTAGTGGCTATTGATATTCCCTTAATTACATATAACCTAAATAAATCTACAGATTAAAAGCTCTGGCAGGATACAAGTGTCATTTTTTTCCACAAAGGTAAAAAAATATATATATTCTAAAACCTGTATGGAGCCCTAAAACTTCTTTGCTTGCTAAAGCATTCTTGAACAAAATTAATAAGGTAAAATACAGCTTTTTATTTGGTTTCAAATAAATCACAAAGTTATAATCAAAATACCATGGTACTACCAAAAAACAGATTCACAGGTCAGTGAACAAATTTCAGAATCTAGTGCAATCCATGTATTTATGGATCAGTGTACACTCATCATGCATTGGCAAAAAAGACAATTAGTGTAAGATTCATTCTGGAAACATTAGACATGCATGTATAGAAGAATGAATCCAGACTCCTGTCCCTCACTGTTAAGAAAAATTGAAATAGACTAAAACCATCAATGTAAGACATGAAGCCATGACATGGAAGAACTAGAAAAAAGTGACAGAATTATCTTAGGATACTGGGATAGACAAGAAAGCATTGACTCTGAAGGGAAATAGACAATGATGTTCTGTCTAGTGAAAAGCTTCTTCACAGCAAAGGGAACATGAGCAACCTACACAAGAGAATGTTTGTAGATTGTGTATCTGACAAGGAGTTAATATCCGGGCTATAAAATCAAATCAGACTCAAGGAAAAATCTAAGAAGAATAACAAAAACCTGACTAAACTTGATTGAAATTATTTTCAAAAGATGTACTCACAGTCAGTGGGCACATGGAAAAGGCAGATCAAAACCACAACAAAACATCATCTAATTCCAGCAAGAATAGCTAATATAAAAAATGAAAATGATGAGGATATGAGGAAATAGAAACACAGTATGCCAATAATGGAGATGTAAAATAGGGCCACTGTAGAAGACATCATGGAGATTTCATATAAATTCAACAAAGATCTACCATAGGCTCCAACAATCTTAGTCTTAGCTGTATGTCCCTCAGATTACTACGAGAAAAAGATACCACCACTCCCATATTTATTCAACAGTATTCATAATAGTCAAGAAATGGAAAGTACCTAAATGGCTATATACTATTAAATTGTCAAAGAAGAATCAAGTCCTCTATTTGCAACAACTTTGTATTAGACATTTTTATTTGCTGTCACAAAATACTCAACAAAACAAAGGAGGGAGAGTTTACCAGAGGTTTCAGTCTAGGGAAGCCTGAAACTGATTTAAGTATTCTGGGACAAAGCAAGGCAGTATGTTGTTCCGGAAGTCTGTGTTAAAGCAAATTTATCAAATCACTGGAGCCAAGTAGAGAAGAGAGTGGGGAAGGAGAACAAAGAGGAGAAGGGAGGACAGGGGAGAGGTGAAAGTTGAGGAGAGAGAGAGAGAGAGAGAGAGAGAGAGAGAGAGAGAGAGAGAGAGAACAAGATATATCAGCAATGAAAAACTCTTCCTCAATAATATATGTCCCCAATCAGGTTCTGTCTCCCCTAGATTCTATCATATAGCAGTAGTGCCTCAACTATTATTCACCAATGAAGCCATATACTCTAATGTCTCACTTCTCAGTAATTGGATCCTACTGAGGACTAAACCTTCACCACATGAGACTTTTGGGAGACACTTCATTTTTATATTCGTGAGGGTTCTATAGAGGAACAGAAGGTGATATAGGTAATACATGTTACAAGGGTTTATTAGATTGGTTTATATGACATGGTTAGTGTGGCCCTAAAGAGACTATGTTGATTCTAGTGAAACTAGGAAGCCAGTAGTTGCTCAATCCACAAAGCTAGGTGCCTCTGAAATCCTTCCAATCAGGTGCAGAAGGCCTGAGGCTTAGAGGAGGTCCAATGATCCAAAGTTTGATGTCAAGAAAGAGTGCAATAATCTTTAATTTATTATTTCAGCATAATATTTTTATTGATTATTTGAGAGTTTCACATATTCTGATCACATTAACTCCCCTGTCTTCCCAGGATTATACCACAACCCTTGTGACTGCCCCAAAGGAAAAGAAGAAGAAAAGAAAGAAAAAAAAAAAAGAATACCAAGTCCAATTTGTGCTGCCTATATAGTAATTGGAATATTTTCAAAATTCTAGTAGCTAGCCCCTTAGAGTAAAGTGAGTTCTTCCCCAATCCATTCCCACCTGTACCTCTGGCAGCCAGAAGTCATCAACTGTGAAAATCTACACTTCAAGATCCTTATCAAAATTTTTCAGATTTCTCTTCAGTGGCTTCTTGTTTAGAATGTTTCTTTCTTATTTTTCCACTTTTTTATTATATATTTTCTTTATTTACATTTCAAATGATATCTCCCCTCCTGGTTACCCCTCCAAAAATATCAAAAACAAAAGCAAAAATAAATACAACAAAATAATTCTATTTCCTGCCCTGCTCCCTGTTCACCAACCCAACCTTTCCCACTTCCTGGTCCTGGCATTCCCCTACACTGGGACATAAACCTTCACAGGACCAAGGTCCTCTCCTCCCATTGATGACCAACTAGGCCATACTCTGCTATACATATGCTGCTGGAGCCATAAGACCCACTATGTGTGCTCTTTGGCTGATGGTTTAGTCCCTGCGAGCTCTGAGGGTACTAGTTAGCTCATATTGTTGTTTATCCTAAGGGGCTGCAAACCCTTCAGTTCCTTGGGTCCTTTCTCTAGCTCTTCCATTGGGGACCCTATGCTCAGTCCAATGGATGGTTGTGAGTCTCTACTTCTGTATTAGTCAGGTGCTAACAGAGCCATTCAGGAGACAGCTACATGAGGCTCCTGTCAGCCAGCACTTGTTGGCATCCACAATAGTGTCTGGGTTTGATGATTGAATATGGAAGGGATTCCCAGGTATAACAGTCTCTAGATTGTCCTTCCTTCAGTCTCTGCTCCATAGTTTGTGTGACTCCTTACATGAGTATTTTGTTCCCCCTTTTAAGAAGGAATGAAGTACTCACACTTTTGTCTTCCTTCTTCTTGAGTTTCTTGTGATTTGTGGATTGTATTTTGGGTATTCTGAGCTTCTGGGCTAATATCCACTTGTCAGAGAGTGCATACCATGCGTGTTCTTTTGTGATTGGGTTACCTCACTCAGGATGATATTCTCCAGATCCATCCATTTCCCTAAGAATTTCATAAATTCATTGTTTTTAATAGCTGAGTAGTATTCCATTATGTAGTTGTACCACATTTTCTGTATCCATTCCTCTGTTGAAGGACATTTGGGTTGTTTCCAGTTTCTGACTATTATAAATAAGGCTGCTATGAATACAGTGAAGCATGTGTTCTTATTACATGTTGGAGCATCTTCTGGGTATATGCCCAGGAGTGGTATAGCTGGTTCCTCTGGAAGTACTATGTTCAATTTTCTAAGGAACCACCCTGTCTAACTAAAGAAGTAAAAGATCTGTTTGACAAGAACTTTAAGTCTCTGAAGAAGGAAATTGAAGAAGATCTCAGAAGATGGAAAGATCTCACATGCTCATGGACTGGCAGCATTAATATAGTAAAAATGACCATCTTGCTGAAAGCAATCTACAGATTCAATGCAATCCCTATCAAAATTCCAACTCAATTCTTCACAGACTTGGAAAGAGCAATTTGCAAATTCATCTGGAATATCAAAAAACCTAGGATAGTGAAAACTATTCTCAACAATAAAAGAACCTCTGGTGGAATCAACATCCTAGACCTTAAAACAGAGCAATTGTGATAAACACTGCATGGTATTGGTACAGTGACAGGCAGGTAGATTAATGGAATAGAACTGAAGACCCTGAAATGTACCCATACACCTATTGTCACTTGATCTTTGACAAAGGAGCTAAAACCATCCAGTGGGCAAAAGACAGCATTTTCAACAAATGGTGCTGGCTCAACTGGTGATTAGCCTGTAGAAAAATGAAAATCGATCCACTCCTATCTCTTTGAACAAAGCTCAAGTCCAAGTGGATCAAGTACCTCCACATAAAACTAGGTACACTGATACTAATAGAAAAGAAAGTGGGGAAGAACCTGGAGCACATAGCCACAGGGGGAAATTTCCTGAACAGAACACCAATAGCTTATGTTCTAAGATCAAGAAATGACAAATGAGACCTAATAAAATTGCAAAGCTTCTGTAAGGCAAAGAACACTGTTAATAGGACAAAATGGCAACCAACAGATTGGGAAAAGGTCTTTACCAACCCTCTATCCGATAAAGATTTAATATCCAATATATACAAAGAACTGAAGAAGCTAGACTCTAGAGAAACAAATAACCCTATTAAAAATGGGGTACAGAGCTAAACAATGAATTCTCAACTGAGGAATACTGAATGGTTGAGAAACACCTAAAGAAATATCCAACATCCTTAGCCATCAGAGAAATGCAAATTAAAACAACCCTGAGATTCTACCTCACACCAGTCTGAATCGCTAAGATCAAAAACTCAGGTGACAGTAAATGCTGGAGAGATTGTGAAGAAAGAGGAACACTCCTTCACTGCTGGTGGAATTACAAGCTAGTACAACCACTCTGTAAATCAATTTGGTGGTTCCTTAGAATCTTTCTTTCTCTCTCTCTCTTTCTTTCTTTCTTTCTTTCTTTCTTTCTTTCTTTTTTTTTTTTTTTTTTTTTGTTGGGAGATATTGTCACAGAGGCCTATGTCTTTCATTCTCAACTGAGTCTGCCGTCATCGATATCACTGCAAAGGAAGCTTTCTTATCCTTTATAGTCAGTGGAAGCAGAGATCATGGACTTCCACATAGTTTCTGGAGTCATTACGCAGACCTTAGTGTGGTCTCCAGCAGAAGTACAGGACATGGGTATCTACATGGTATCCAGTGGCAACACAGGATATGGACACCTACATGACTTCAAATGGCAGCAGAGATCACAAAAATCCACATGGCCTTCAAAGGTTGCATGGAAAATGAACATCAATATGGCCTCCAAGGGTGCAGTAGCTTTAATATCAACAGTGGCAGCTACAAAGAAGATTACTCTCCAGCAAGAATTGAAGGAGATCAAGCAAGCAAGATGAAACCAAAAGCTTTTACTTCATGCATCTTTATGCCTGAGCTTCAGCTGGAAGGTACTTCTTCCAAAGTTAATCAATTAGGAAATAAATTTATAGATATAGTAAAAGCATGTCTCTTTAAATTTTTTATTCAATTTACATTCTAATAACAGCATCCCACCATCCTCTCTTCTCAATTCAACCTCCACAAATGCCTTTTTTATTGCTCCCTCTCCTTTGCATACATATATACATATATATATACATGTATATATATATATATATATATATATATATATATACGCACATATTATATATATCAAAAGGAATATGGTAGAAAAGTTTTGGAGCAAGAGTTCAGAATAATAGGAATGTAAACAAAGATACAGAGTAGATCATGAAGAGCTTTAATGTCAATCATTATCAACTTGTATGGAACATCAATCAATGGAAAGGCACTAAAATTAGCTGTACCAAAAGATGAAGAAGCCATCTGTCAGCCTCTGTTATCAGACATTCAAGTGCAGACCTACAGATCTTATGATGGAAGCAGCCACCATGACAGAGAGAAATTATGTTCAGACTAACAACATGAAGAGTCTTCACACTAAAGCAGTTCGATCTGCTCCTGCTACACAACACAAGAAAATTCTTCACACATGGTATATATAATATCACAATCATAAATCTATATTAAACTAAGATTACTACACATTTGGTTAGCTTATATTCTGAAAGACATGAAGGCACTTTATAACAGAAATTGGCTCAGATTCAGATCTGACCACATAGTTTTCATAGTACTGATGTTCATAGTATAACCTTCGTTATGTAAAAGTGGTACAGAATGCAAAATGATAGAAAGACTATGGTTTTGTTACCTAGGAAGTTCTAGTGTGGAAAAAAAGGAACATACTAATAAAGGTATGTTCATGTCAGAGCCCTGAAGTAGACCTATCTCAGTTAAAGTTTAATTGTTTGGGGAGCATGGTTCCTCCAGTGATGTTCTTCACTGGATATTTGCTTTTGTTGTTGTTTTGCTATAATAGATGAAGGATCATTGATATGGCACTAAGAAGGCATATGGGATTTCAGACTTATGTTTTTCTTATCAATCAATAAACTTAGCTTTATGGGATTCCTTTTTAAGTGTACTGCTAATGTTTAGAACTGGTCATGAACTCCATGGTCCTTAGAGTTACTATTCTTACATTTCACAAATATCAATATTATGTTGACAATCTAATGCATTTCCTTACTACAATATGTCATGCCAGTTGACCACTTGAGAAAGGTTAGTAATTATAGTGACATCTTGTCTCTGGAGATGATGGTTCTTGCCTACTAACCATGGTAAGATCTTTATTGTGTTTTGGATGGCTGGATGATATACCTCTAGAAACACCTCAGTGTCTATCAATACATATCATTTTTGTTTTTATGGAAACTTCCATAAGTGAGAATTTTTGAGACCAGAAGTTAGCATGAAGGGCACTTATTAGGAAGTACTCATGATATCTATATTAGCAGAAGAGGTGTGGGTATGAGGTGTGAGCAGTGAGGGCATGTGGCTAATTCAATCCCATCAAGACATCAGACATTTTGTGAGAGTTTTAGCATCAAGATGGCACCTCTCAATTGTTCAGAGGTGGGGCAAGGGAAATGGATTCTTCTAGAAAACTTCCACACCTGCCATTTGATCAAGCTTTATGTACAGATGCTCTTAGAAAAGGAACAAACTTGTAGGGGATGGCAACTCCTTTAACCACAGGAACCCACACCCACACCCTCAGTGCTAAGAGGAATCAGACAACTCATTCAGCATCAAAAATACGAGTTATTCATGCTTGAAGGAGGGCCTGGGTAGCATATTATAATGTTTACCCAATATGTGTACATTTCAGTACATAAACTCTAGAGGAAATGCATGAAAACGTATTTTCTCCCTATCTTTAGTTTCTTATGCATTCTGTATCAGGGAACTGCGCCACATTTGGAGAAATTAAACTTTGATTTTAAATTTCATGTACATAGGAAATTAACATATTTTTTTTTTTTTTTTTTTTTATTTTTTTATTTTTTTAGATAATTTCTTTATTTACATGTAAATTTTCCCTTTCCCAGGTTCCCCTCCAAAAAACAAACAAACAAACAAAAACAACAAGAACAAACTTCTTTTGCTTCCCCCCTCCCCATGCCTGCCACCCCACCCTCTCCCACTTATTGGAAATTAACATATTTTATAGTGCTATGTTTTTTATTTAAAACACTAGAAGCAAACACAGATAATTTCCAATATTAAAAAAGTGTATTTACCTCCTTAGATGAATTTGTTTAGAAATAGTTCAGAAGTCTTTCTGTTTATCTACTGAAGTGGAAGCGACTAGTTCTTTGGAAAGTTATTTATATCAAATGATGCTTTTGAGGGACACATAGGTAAAAGGATGTCTTGTTAAAGCAAAAAAGTGAAAGAATGTTTTTCTGAAGCAGATACAAGTGAAAGGATGCTTGGATATAGCAAACACATGAAAGGACTCTTGATGAACGAATATAAATATGAGTCCACAGAGTTGAAGAGGAACACTGAGCCTTGGTTTGGTTTGCTCTGTTTTGCTATTCTCCACTAAAG
Source organism: Montemys delectorum (assembly GCA_019843815.1). NCBI lineage: Eukaryota > Metazoa > Chordata > Mammalia > Rodentia > Muridae > Montemys > Montemys delectorum. The sequence goes on along the minus strand of JADRCD010170511.1, from coordinate 2,223 downwards.
ACATGCATGTATTTGTTTGTTTTACATACCGTTGTTGAACTCAACTTGTGATAACTCTGACATTGAGAAAAACTCACCCAAGAAACTGCTGATGACGTTTCAGTGGCAGTTGCTGCTTCTGCGGCTTTGCCTGAGACTGGTTGGCAAGCCTAGCAGTTTCTTCAGGATTGAACTACAGTATCCTAATGTCTGCTTGCTGAAAGGATTGGACTGTAGCTCCAGTTCATGCCTGTGGTCTGCCTGGCTAAAAGACTGGACTACAGCTGCTGAGTCATATTTGGTGTTTGCTAATGTGACTTAACTGCTGTCCAGGAAGATTGAACTCTCCTCTAAAGAACGATTGCTGGACAGTTTCACTGCCACTGTATTGTAGTAACTTTGCTCTTCCATTACTTCTTCTGGGTGGTGGGTTAGAGGAGAGGTTGAACCCTTATTAAAAGTAGGTTGCAAAAAACTTATGCCAACAATCTCTATTATAAACAAGATAAAATCTTCAGCTTATGACATGCAAAGTGTGAAGAAGTATTTCCAAATTGTTAGGTTATTTATAAATATCTTACTGACCTCTCTGTAATGCTTGTTCTCAGATTTCTGTGCTTTTATCCCACTGACTTTTCTAAGTTTGCTTTGCAACTCCCCTGTGGTTTGAGAATTCTTCACCCCAACTTCCCAAGCAACCTCATTCAACTTTTGACTAATCCAAAACTCAGAAACATTTTACACGAACGGTTTTTAAATTCTACCTGGGAGAACGTTTTCATACTACAAGCTTCTGTTGGCTGATTTCAATAGTTCCTGATGGAAGTCCATTGCCAGTGATTCTGTCCTGTTTAACATGAGTTTTTGATAGTTAATTTACTATACCTTAGAGCGTCTACTGATGATGGAAATGCCAATAGTCAATAGCTCAAACTTGGTTACTAAAAATTCATTTGTATTTATTTATGTTTATACCATTCTTATAACAATTGTTAGAAATCTCAATTGTCATTTTTTTCCAGATTAAAAAAAAATTTTGTTTACATTTGTGCTATGTACTATGGTTATGGTCATTTGGCCCATGGTATATCATACACTATTTTCTTAAGTGACTGCTACACACATGAACTGTTCAGAGGGAGTGTGTTGATGTGATGATGTAAGGGAAGACAGGCTTCAGAGGCCTCTGCTATATATGTATAAATCTAAAATTTCAAAGGGTATTGCTTCAAATACTCACATTGCCTATAAAGAATGTGTGCTTATTAACACATTAGTGAGAGGTAAAAGGGAAAATAATTGTACAAAGGAAAAAGAAGTCAGACTTTATAGAGCTGCTTGACTGAACTGAATTCTTTATCTGATATTCTCATAGGAGCATAATGCAAGGTTGTAAGGTAGTAATTGGAATCTCTTTCTGTTCCCAATGGGCAGAAACATCAGCAGAAACAGCATGCTACTGGGAACAAAGTTAGAAAACTGACTGTGGCAAGACTTCATTTTGAGGAGTTGTTTGCTCAGATTTGAAAGTGGGGACAGTTGCTAAGTTTGGTAGGCCTTGCCACAAGACAGAAAGTAGTTTTGCTACTAGTTTTTCAAGGAATTGCCTACATGCTAAGGTTTACTTCCTGGTGATATCATGGAGAAAGAAGCCTGTAGCGCTCAGCTGCCAGTGCTCTGAGGCTTGTTCTCTTAGGAACAAAAGATGGCCAGTGGTGGTAAGGAGTTTGCTTTCTACTACTTGGAAATGGCCAATTTTCAGTATGCCATCCATGCATCATTGTATTCATAGCCTTGACAACACCAAAGAGTGTTAAGCCACATTGAGATGGGTTAAAAGGTCAGAACTTGTAGATACATCAGATAATGGAAACTTCTTGACATAGCCAAGGCACTTTGGGCTAGGGCACTTCTTGACATGAGTATCCTTCTAGATCACCAGAGTTTTATATTTCCACATCTGGCAAAATAGACATGTCTGCTCATTATCTGTAGCCAGTGAAATTTTCTGAATATATTTACATTAAAAGATAATTATGGGGCCTATTCTTGCTACTCAATGATTGTTGAGCTATGGAAGTCACCTCTGGGTCTTGATTACATTCTTCTCAAAGTCCGTTCAAAGGTCTTATGGTGACGGTCAAGATCTCTTAGCATTTTATATGTATCAATCCTACCACCACCACCACCAACACAGTGTGTTGTGTTTTGTGTGTGTGTGTGTGTGTGTGTGTGTGTGTGTGT
>JADRCD010170510.1:0-13189 GCA_019843815.1 Montemys delectorum | reverse complement strand
TTAGATTCTGGATTGTTTTGCTCGTTTCCTTCACTTGTTTGATTATGTTTTCCTTTAGTTCTTTAAGGGATTTTTGTGTTTCCTCTTGAAGGGCTTCTAGCTGTTTACCTGTGTTCTCTTGTATTTCTTCAAGGGCGCTATTTATGTCTTTCTTAAAGTCTTGTATCATCATCATGAGAAGTGATTTTATATCTGAATCTTGCTTTTCCGATGTGATGGTGTGTCCAGGACTTGCTGTGGTGGGAGTACTGGGTTCTGATGATGCCAAGTAACCTTGGTTTGTGCTGCTTATATTCTTACGCTTGCCCCGCATCATCTCTTTATCTCTAGGGCTACCTGCCCTTGCTAAATCTGACTGGAGCCTGTCCTTCCTGTGATCCTGGTTGTGTCAGAACTCCTCAGAGTTCAATCTGACTCTATGATCCTGTGATTCTGGGATTCTGTAACCCTGGGCTTGTTAGAGCACCTGGGAGTGGAGCTTCCTCTGGGTGTTTTGGGACTGGCTGCAGAGTTTGCACCCAAGGTCTGCTCAGGGCACTAGCTGGCCCAGACAGACTGGAAGCAACCCAAGCCACTAGGCTGGCAGAGTTCCTGTGTGCCTGGGTCCTGCTGGTCCCAGTTACTCCTAGTGTTGGGACAGATGTTGTGGCCTCCTCACCTCTGATCCTGGGTGTGTTAGAGCACCTGGGAGTGGAGCTTCCTCTGGGTGTTGTGGGACCGGAAGGAACCTGAGCTGGGATTTCTCATTTTTGAAGACTAAATTAGGTATCAGTTGATGTGTTCTCTGTCCAAAAAAAAAAAAAATTTTTTTTTTTGAGGATCTTTGCTGAAGTAAAGGATGCCATCCTAAGATTAACCTGGCATTTTGTTGTTAGGAATATTGAGTGCATAGCATGGAAAGAGCTACTATTCTGCTGTATCCTGTCTGAGCTGGGATAGAACAGGGTACCAAACCATGTTTCTTGTGTTTCATTGACTCCAATAATGTGGTCTTGTAGTTTCTTTGTGATTCCTGTTAGTATCTGTCTTTGAGTAGTATATGCATATCTAGACATTATAATATTGGTGGTAGAAGGAGAAAAATTGGGAAATAGTTGTAGTTAGTACAGAGTAGGTGATTAATTACATATGAAGAAAGCCGAATCTAGGAAGAAGGTATTTTTTTGGCAAACATTGGAAGGATCATCAGCCATTTTCATCAATGCCATAGTCATTGCTAACAGAAAATCGAGGCAATTGAGGTAGAATTGAGATATTTCAATATCTCCAGTGGAGATGCTAAAAGATTCCCTTTGCTTGGAAGTACAGGTTAACAGATGACCATATGGGTGACAGAGGTACTATGTGTGAGAAAGTGCTAGGAGGGGATATGGAGGTGTGGTCAGCTTGCTAGTAGGGAAATCTGAATCAGAAGGGTGCCTGGGTCCCTCCTGATAGGATAGATAGGTAACAATAATGTGAACAACATGATGAACAGCCATCAGCCAAAGGCCCTGGTAGGATCCAGGAAGCCCAGGTGGGCCAGAGCAGAGCTTCATGTCCCATCATCCTCTCATCAGAGTGGCTTGTCTGGAACTGTGATCCTTTGGAGAGAAACAAAGCACTGGCTCACACAGCTGTCTTGAGGGACAGGGAAGGCTGGCAGGGAGAAGGTATCGGGTTGGAGAGGTAGGGAGGTGGTGGGGGTTGTGGTGTAGCCTGGGTAAGATCCTGACTGAGGTCACTACAAGGGCCAGCATCTTCTGAATTGTTCGTTTTGTCTCTGTGGTTCTTGAAAATGTGGGAACAACGACACCTCCCTTGTTTACTAGATTTTTACCCTCATGAACATTCACCTGGCATCTCTCCTTCTCCTTCAGAGTTGCTGGAACTGTGGCCGGAAAGCAAGTGAGACCTGCAGCGGCTGTAACACGGCCCGATACTGTGGCTCTTTTTGCCAGCATAAAGACTGGGAGAAGCATCACCACATCTGTGGACAGACCCTGCAGGCCCCACAGCAGGGAGACACGCCCGCTGTCAGCTCCTCAGTCACACCCAGCAGTGGGGCTGGGAGCCCAATGGACACACCACCAGCAGCCACTCCGAGGTCTACCACCCCGGGAACCCCCTCCACCATAGAGACGACGCCTCGCTAGACCTAAACTCAGACTGTCAGAGGAAAGACACCACAACCAACAACGAACGCAGTTCCTCATCCTCAGATGCTCAAAGTCCCTTTTCTGTTTGTTTGTTTATAGATGAACTATCTATCTTATTTCAATACTTCGGCAAGAGAGAACCTAACTGTATCTTTGAGGTGATAGTAAACCACAGAGGCCAGTAACGGGTCATAATGACTTACTGTGGATAACAAAGATATCTTTTCTTTAGAGAACTGAAAAGAGAGGAAAGAATATAACGTGAAATGCTAGATTTGACCTCCTCCCTGTTATTTTCAAGTAGCTGGGATTTTAAACTAGATGACCTCATTAACCAATGCTTTACCAAACAGCAAACCAAGAGATTGCTAATTGCTGTTGAAAGCAAAAATGCTAATATTAAAAGTCACAGTGTTCTTTATATACAATAATGGAAAAAAAAAAAAAGAGGCAATTCCTCAAGGGCATGAGCGTTGGATACAGCAGTAGACATTTTAACAAGAAGATGAATGGCGTCTGTGGGTTGCTAACTGAACTTTGAAGACCCGCTGCAAAGCGCGCAGATGTGCGGCAGATTGGAAGGAGACACAGATGTTCCTTTTTTTCCTGTTTCTGAAAAAGAAATAATAATATCCAGGTCAACAGAATGAAAAATGAAAGATGATTTCCAGTGGGGTGTATGACTACAGCAGCAAGAAAAAAAATGCCATAATACAAAGGCTCCTTTTTATATATATATATAGTCACACACACACACACACACACACACACACACACACACACACACACTCTTAAGAGACTCAGCCTGCAGTTAATTAGCATTCTGGCAGCTTCCAAGTCAGCCAGCTGCCCTCAATAACCCTTCAACATTTCTTCACTTTTGCAAGGTTCCACAGAGTAAGACATTGGGTCTATTCCAGCTCATTCATTTTATATTGAAAACTAATTTTAAAAAGAAAATGGTGGCTTCAGCTCCAGCCCCTTTCCAAAATTTTTCAACCCCACCCTGTTTGGATTTTTAATTAAAATCTAGTAGTTCTCTTGGTATTAAAACACTTCTGTCCTGTGAGGTTTTCCCAATGGTGTTTTTCTTGTAAATGTGTTGGACAAATGTGAAGATGCGTTGTAGTTTATCCATATGCCCACATTTAGTCTCTTTATTCCTAGTTGGTGAGAAACCTGTATCTTTCTATGCTGCTTTTATATCTGTATGTATTAGTGATATTTCTCTAGTAGTTAAAAAAAAATGAAAAGAAAAAAAAACTTTTTTGTTGTCCTCAAGAAAAGAAGAAAAGAAAAGAAAAGAAAAGAAAAAAAGCTATCTTTTGGAGCTGCTAACTCACTCTCTTATAGGGTTTTTCCTGGAAACCAGCATGCTTCATGGAATGCTAGCACATGGATGTTTTGTGAGAGGGGTGTACATACATGTATTTTGCACTGTCACAAGGACTCCCTAGGCATGCTTTTTTTTCAAACCAACTTTTTAAATATGCTAGAGCCATTTCACCAATTTTAGCTGTAGCATAGAGTAGTAGTGGAATTTTTCTTTCTTTTATCCTTTTTTTATGAAAAAAATTATTAGGGACTTTTTTAAAAAAAATAAAATAAGATATCCTACTTTAAAAAAAAAGGACAGTGCATGCATATTGCTGTAAGGTTGTTTAAGTATTTCTAATTTTACAAAAAATGAAAAAAAATCATTAGAGCTCCAAATGCTGAGGTGTAGACGGACAGCTTTAACCCTGCTGAGTGCCAGGTTATACAGTATTCTTACAAAAGGGAAGTCAGCCAAAGACTGATCTGATGGGCCAAAATCAGAACTCTGAAAAGCGCCAGTAATCCTTTCCAAATGATCAGCAGGTTAAACATGTTCAGTGCGACTCCACTAACCCTTCGTTGTCCAGGGTCCAGACCAGAACTACTGGTTAGTTTTGAAACACGTTAGCCCAGGATGTGGTTGTGTGCTTTAAGAGTCGGCAGTGCTGCAGGCTGTGTAGACAACCAAAGTTGACAAGGCTGGGAAGACACTTCTCCACATACACATACAGCAGGCATTTCTTTACAAATTGAGTACAGTCCATTAGCTTGTGGGGTGGGGGTGGGGGAGCGGGGGATGTAGCCCTTGGATACAGTTTTAAGTGGTTGTATTTCAGTTATCTGCATAGAGGCAATCCTCACGGGTTTGCTTTATGTCTCTCAAATCTAAGATTTTCTTAAACCATTTCCCCCCCCGTATTTTCATATACCAGTTGGTTTTGATTTTGTTCAGGTGGTGGTGTTGTGTTCTTGTTTTTGTTTTCAGTGACCTTTTAGTTTAGGAAGTTCTGATGAGCAAATAAATGCACCTATCTATCTGCGTGTTGGAGGTCCATCTGCCAGCATACCTGCTAAAGGCAATGAGAAGCACATAACCAGGCTCTGAATGGGTTCTATTTTACCATGGTGCTCCCAGAATCCTTTGACCTCATTCTGCTTTCTAGTCTGCTTGTGACACTGGACAGTCCTTTCTTAGAGCTGTTATATGTTCTAGGCTACGAAGGGTTAAATAATCCCAAAAATGAGGTATGTCATACCCTCACGTCTCAATCTCAAGAAGCTGTGATGTATGTGGAACAGCACTGTTATTCTGAACACTAGTGTGTAAAGTAAGGATTAGTACAGTACGTCTCATTACTTTTTAATTCAGGGCACCCTGAGTGAAAACCAATACAAAAAAAAAAAAAAATCCCTAACTCTGAGCTCTATCTCTAATTCCTCTTCCTCCTTCCCCTCTTCCTCTTCCTCTTCCTCTCCTCCTGTTTTGCTACATTCTCCTCAGTGGCAAAAAGTTTCACTCTACCTCTGACAGCATGTATATTGCACCAGTAGCTAACAAAAACTGGTCTAGTCAAACCAAATGGGCACAAAAGAACCAGGATACCAAAAGTTAAGCTCATACAGCTGCAAACCATATCACTTCTTGGTAACAATGCAGACCTCATAAACCTAAAAAAAAGAGAAAGAAAAGAAAACTTTTGTTACTTTCCTTTTTTGCTTGTCACTTATATACAGGCTATGTGAGAGTATTAATTTGTAGGTATTACACATTAAAAAAGTTATCTTCATTGGATAGAATTGAATGGCGGTCGCTGATAGGAATAGAGCGTCCTCTATCTCTTCTCTCTGTCTCTTTTCTCTTTCTCTTTCTCTGTCATGAGACTGTGTGTGACAGGGACACCTGTCTTTTTAATTTTTTTTTCCTGAACTTTTTTTTTTTTAATGTGTAGGTGCATGTCTTGGGGATTTAAAAATTTCAAGGCTGGTTTACTTATGCAGAGCATGCCTACGTCTGGAATACTTAGGGAAAGAAAGCGACTCCATGTTGTCCGAATTCCTCAAGGGACAGGAAAAAAAAATTGGAGACTGTTGAAATGCAGATTTGAAGTAATTTTATTTTAATTATTTTGGGTTCTGCGACATTATTGTGAAAAATTAAAGTTGTTGTGCAATACTTAATTCAGACACGTGCCACAAGTTAACGGTAGACTAACACTGGGGGGGCGGGGGCTAGGCATCACGCTTTTGTCTGCATACTCTTGAGCTTTTAAGTCTACTATGTCTGAACTGTGGTTTCTTGTTTATTCTTTTTTTTTTTTTCCTTAGTTGGACTGTAATGTATGGTCTGTCAACCTGTGAATCTTTAAAGTATGATTCAGGTATTGTTGTACTCTTTACTGTGTAATAAAAATACTTAAAAAACAAGTCTGTATTCTGTCTCCCTTATCTTTACTTGTGCCAAGGCTACCACTCAGGGACCTTAGCCTTGAAGGGCAGTTCTTCATGGAGCATGCCCAGAGTCTAGTCAGCTACAGAATATGTCTCTAATATGCATTAGTTCATCTGTGAGCGATGAGGGAGAATGGTAGAGCACAGAGGACATTCCTGAGGTCCCAGTAGTCAAATGTAGAATGATACTCTCAAAGTCCTCCATAAGAAAGAATGGCTTAGTCTAGGGGTCATCTTCTCCAGAAAGGCTCTTTTGCCATCTTTTAAAGCTCTGACTTGCAGACGGTTGCTGCAGGATGTACCCGCTAAGGCAGATCTCCCCCTCCATCTGTCTTGGATCCTCACTGCCTTTAATTAGAAGTTGCCAGTATGTTCACACCTGGTTTTGTGCATTTGTGATACACAGTATGGTGTGTCCAACATGTTTCTGAGACCCATGTTGTCCATTTAACACTCATAAGTATATATTTTTTCACTCACTAGCTATAAAGTAGCTTAGAATTTGGAGAACCTATCAGTTTTTCCTTCCTAGGAACACAGTCAATTTTCGAGTGCTTTACACAATACATTCTTTTTAAAGGAATGTGTATACACCACATTTTAATAGAACTTCTTGTTTGCTTGGAATATTCCCACTATGGCCTAAAAACTAGTTGAAAGGGATAACAAGTGAAATGCAAGACCTGAATCTGGAGAGAAAGAGACATCAGAGATGCTGGTAGTGGGAGGATAACTTGGGCCTTCTGTTCAGCTTCTTTTGAATGCGAACTAGGCCACAATACTTGTCCTGAGACCTGGCTTCTCCAACTGATATTGATAAATGCAGCCTATTTTACAGAGTGAGGAAAGGAGGGAGAGAGAGACACAGACAGACAGACAGACAGACAGACAGACAGACAGACAGACAGTTTAAAAGCATGGATAGTGCATATCTTATCCCTACAAAATAAATAGGCTGAATGCTTAGTTTAGTAGCTAATTTTTTTTTCCCACTCAAAGCCTGTCCAGTCTGGCTCAAGTTGCTTTCCTGATTTGTACAGATACTTTTTCTTTTTCTTTTCAAAGTGGAACAGACCAGAAACCAGAAGACATGAAGGACAGAACTCAGACCCCTTGAAGTAGCCCCTTTATAAGCTGTCCTTGAAAAACAGCTCTGTGACATATTTGTGTGACTGGATATGCTGGACAAGTGGATATGAGTTTAGTTTAGATGAAGAGTGTGAACAAAATCAGTGGCTTCTGGGTGGTGAGCACCATTTTTTTTTTTAAAGAATGTTATTGATGTATTTGATAATATAAAAATGATGTTTGCCATGAAAGAACACTAAGTGATGATCAAAGAGGTGCTTTCTGTATGGGTGTTTATATCTTTATTCCAAGGTGAATGAATAAAGTTGAACTTGCCTAAACTGGTCCCTCGTCAATCTCTTCTCAGCCTTGATAGAGAAACTGAGTCAGACAAAAGCAGGAAATAATCTTTTCCAAAAGCACAGAAAGGGAGATAGGGCTGAAGTTGTTTCTCCTTTGTTTCTGGGACTTTCTGATTTAAATAAACACTTGCTTAAAACACTTTCAAATAGGCTTATGAGAAATCTATGGGGGATTTATTAAGGCCACTTACTGTAATAAATGTAATAGTTGAATGGGAAGTTGGACTCCAACTGGGTGTGAGAATGAGTACCCACTTTTAGTTCCCAGTGCTAACAGCATAGGGTTGGAGTTCTACACATCACTGTCAAGGAGTGAGCTTTCTCACTGTATGTCACAAGCAAGCTCAATTTCTGTATCATCAAAAACTAGAAAGAGGAGAGACAAGTTATCCTATAGGAATGTGAGTCAGTGGGAGTACATGGAGCTGCCCAAAACACAGAGTACCTGCATAAATCAACAGCAACTGGAGCCCCTTTCCGTCCCCAAGACAAGGTCAGGCACCCAATTAACACTCAATAAATATTAACTGTAAATACAACTATGAGTCTGTAGCTGGAAAAACGTGGTGGTGCCAGTTTCTCAGAAATAAGCCAGTTGGTTATAGGAACAGGAAACATGAGGGCCATGATTTAATCACCTGAGAAGGAGAACACAAGAAGAGTAGTAAGCCATGTCCAGCTCCTACCTTGACAAGGCAGAGGCATTGCCGCTGTTTACAAATACCAGCGTTTATAAACACCCAAGCGGGCAAGTCTTTACCAGATAACAGTACCTGGTTATTGGTGGCAAACACATATTTAATTAATTGTCGTGGTTCTCTGTTAATTTACTATAATTTATTTGTTAATTTATTGACATGAGGCTTAGTTACTAAGACATAAGAAGTACTTTAAGATTCATGTACTTAAGGGTCCAGAGTAAGAACAGTGGCCTACTGGAGATCTCATGGCCTCTATCTGCCACATAGGCCATTTTAGCTTTTCAAGTTCTCACATTCTGCTCTGTCTTTTCCCTACTATACTCACTCTGAATCCACTAGCTCTCTCTAAGTGTCCTATCTCCTCTCCCATATCCACTCTACAAAAACCAAATCCTTCATTATTTTCCTTTATCTCAATTTTTCCTCCGTCAGACGCCATGGTTGCCCTTGAAGGTTCTTGTAGGAACTATCTTGAAAGACAGAGGAAAGAATACCTCCACAGATAAATATTATACGCTGAGGGCTGAGGTGAAAGCGTATATGCGAACGTGTTACTACTGTGACAATGCTTTATATAATGTGGTCCAGAAACACTGGAGCATTTACTTTCTTCAAAGTACAGCTGTTTTCAGTTTCATGGAGATGATATTTTGCCTTGGGACTTCTGGCTTTCCAACATACTCTGGAGTTTTCCCATGGTTCAGATCATTCCTGAGAGACCACCACTATTTCCTCTTGATGCTCTAATCTGGAACTAAAAAAGACTGTTCTTTGAAAGCTAACAACAAAAGGACTGTGAGTATAGTTTGGAGCTTTTCTAGCACCTAGAAAGTCCTAGATTTAATCCCCAGCATGATGGAAAATCCAAACAGCAAATAAGACCTAACTAAATAGTTACACTGTATAGTACGTCCCTAAAGATTCTGTGTATATATTTTTAAATGTATAGTTTTTTTTTTTTAAAGTAGAAGCAAGTTGTGGTGGTTTGAATATATTTGGTTCTCATAGACACATGGGTTTGAATGCTTGGCCCATAGAAAACGGCACTATTAGGACGTGTGGCCTTGTTGGAGGAAGTATGTCACTGTAAGGGGTGGGCTTTAAGGTCTCCTATGCTCAAGCTATGCTCAGAGCAGCACAGTCTCTCCTTGTTGCCTGGAGATCAAGATGCAGATCTCTAGGTTCCACCTCCCACAGCATGTATGCTGTCATATTTCCTGTCATGATGATAATGGACTAAACCTCTGAAACTGTAAGGCAGCCCCAATTAAATGTATTCCTTTATAGGAGTTGCCTTGGTCATGGTGTGTCTTCACAGCTATGAAACCCTAAGACAGAAATATTTTCAGTTTTCTTCATAAGTAAGAAATGTTTAGGATAGACATGCTTAACTTGGTATGAAAGTTATGCAATGTATACACATGTCAACTCCTACATGTCATTAATTATATATCAACAGGTACAACTTTATATTTTATGCTTCAAAAAGAATAAATTTTATTAAAAATTAATAAAAACTAACAAAACAAATGAATTTCAAGAGCAAAACATTCTTCTAACACCAAGATTACTCCAGGATTAGAGAAGAGTTTGATACTGTTGAGCACCTTCTCAGGGCAGCTCTGCCTCATTGCTCTAAGATTTTTCTGGCTGTTGAGAGAAGTAAATCAAACTCTCCTGATAGAAGTTTGTAAATTAGACCAGTCACTGTATTACTGGGATTTCTGTTCTGGAGTTGGAGAGAGAAAAAAAAAAAGTGTTATCTAACAGTTTACTTCAAGATTAAAACTTTCCACCTTGGGGGAAAGCTCACCAAGACACAGGGCTTCATTAAGGAGATAAATCAGCTTTAGTCTGCAGGGGTGTGATGGGCTATAGGAGGTTATTTGAATTTTGTGGTATCTGTTGAGGTTCTCTTTGTGACTGAGTATGTGGTCCATTTTGGTGAAGGTTCCATGAGGTGCTGAGAAGAAGGTATATTCTTTAGTGTTTGGGTGAAATGTTCTGTAGATATTGGTTAGGCCTGTTTGAGTTACAGGATCTGTTAGGTCCATTATTTCTCTGTTTAGTTTTTGTCTGGATGTCCTGACCATTAATGATAGGGAGGTATTGAAGTCTCCCACTATTAATATGTTTGGTCTGATGTCTGACTGAAGCTTTAGTATTACTTCTTTTAGAAATAGGAGTGCCCTTGTATTTGGGGCATAGATATTTAGAATTGAGACATCATCTTGGTGGATTTTTCATTTGATGAGTATAAAGTGTCACTTTTCACCTCTGACACTGCCTAGAGGGCTAAGACCCAGAGCCCTAGTATAGAGCCCAACATGCTGGGAAAAAAAGGAATTAAATGATTACTAATGATATTTTGCTATATTCATAGACAGGAGCCTAGCCCAATTGTCAACAGAGAGGCTAAATCCTGCAACTAATCAAAAGAGAAGAAGAGAACCACAATCTAACACTAGGCACAACTCAGAGAATCCTGGGGAAAAGTGGGGAGGAATGATTGTAGGAGTCAGAGCGGTCAAGGGTACCATAAGAAACCCCATTAAATTAACTAACCAGGACTCACAGGGTCTCACAGAGACTGAATTGACAACCAGGGAGTTACATAGTTCTGTTTTAGGCTCTTTGCATAGGCATTTATACTCAGTTATACAGTTATACACAGTTATAGATATTTAACTTGTTCTTCATTTTGGACTCCCAACAGTGGGAACAGGGCCTGTCCCTGTCTTTTTTGCCTGCTTTGGGAACCCTTTTCTTCAATTGCCCTGTCCATCCTTAATGAGAGGAAAGGTTTCTAGTCTTACTGCAACTTGATGTGCCATGTTTGATTGCTATCCATGGGAGGCCTGACATTTTCTAAAGAGAAACAGAAGAGTGGATGGGCATGGGAGAGGGAAGGTTGGAGGAGGGACTGGGAGGAGAGGAGGGAGGGAGGGAAAACTTCAGTTGGGATGTAAAATGTGAGAGAAGAATTTTTTTGAAAAGGAGGCAAAACAGGATGCTCTTAAGTAGTGGCTCTTAAACTGTGGGTGTTGACTCCCATAGGACATCACATAGTAGATATCCTGCATATGAAATATTTGCATTATAGCTCATAACAGTTACAAAATTATAGATATGAAGTAGCAACAAAATAATTTTATGGTTGGTCTTCACCACAGTATGCAAAACTATATTACAAGGTCACAGTATTAAGACCTTAAGTTGAGGAAGTAAACAACTCAAAGACTTCATGAAGTTCTTGTAACTTCATGAGTGACTTACCAGATTCTCTAGGTCCCTCCCTTTCTCCTCATGGCTTATGAGAAGTAAGGACTGCACAGAGACTCAGAAAACTGAGCTGCGTAGGAGTTATGACAAGCTCTGCTTCTTGGAAGATAATCAGACTGATTTAGCTTCATGGAAGAAGAGAAGCAGTGACAAGCTGTACTTTCTAAACAGTGACAAGCCAAGCTGCCTAGAAGACTCAGGAACTACTCAAAGGAAACCAGGTAGACTACCAAGACTTTCAAACTCATTGGCTGTGTGGTCCGTTCCAGGCTTTCAGCTGTCATCCATGCTGGCATGGACTTTGGTGATTCATCTGAGTCATGTGTGCTTCTGTAATGAATGCCTCAACAATATAAACTTACTGGTTCACTAAGTTAAAATGTTGGTGGTATCATTTGGTCTGTTGTTGGCTCTTTATCTGGGATGAAAAGTTATTCGGTATGCCCCACTAGCAACTGTAATTTGATAATTCAGTAGCTCTTGACGAATACTAAGAGGAAATAGACCATGATAATTGAATAAGTGATCATAGGCTTGAGAGTGGTATTAATTTAACTTGGGTGGCCCACACTAAACCATTCCAAGGAGATGACATTTAAGAAGAAATCTGGACAATGTAGAGCAAAATACATGGACCTCTGAGACTAGGAATTTGCTGTAAGAATTGTTTTTATTTCTTCAGAGAAAATGATGAGATGAGAGCTATACTCAAGCTCTAGTACATGGTTTAGGCTGAGCTCAGAGTATCTCTATCTAATTATCCTTTGGCCTAGGCCTGGAAACCCAGAGCATTTCTATCTAATAATCCCTAGACCTAGGCCTGGAAGCTTGTACCCTCCATGTAATGTAATGTGTAGACAATGAAGGCTTCAGCTTCCAGACTCTGTTGGCTAACCTAGGCCTAGAATGCTTCAGCCTCTGAAGCATTTGAATAAGCTCAGCCTTTCTATTTCTTTCTGAACTCTGGCTGGTTGGTTCATCTCAGCTGTTTTGGCTCAAAATTCTCTTCAAGCTGACTAACTCAATCTTTCTTCTCTCAGCTTCTCACTGAATTGCTCTGCTTGCTCTCACACTAACTCTGGCAATTTGTTCTAATCTTCTGGCTGCTTCTTATTCATTCACCTCAACTGCCTCTGCTGACCTGTCCTGAACTGCATGAACTCAGGAACAAACTCAATTCCACTACACTGCACTCACTGAACTGGCTCCTAACTAGTTGACTCTCTCTCTTTGCCCTACTTTTAAATAGCGTCTCCTTCCTGTGCTGCTCTCATGAGTGTTGGGTATATCCTATTTCTGACTCATTCTGTCAAATCTTTCTCTGATCCATCACTTTGTCTGCCCCTCAATCTAATGTCACTTTCAAACATGGCTGCTTCCTTCTACAAACCATTTTTACCTTAAAGGTATGTACTAACCATGTGTCTGTTTTCCAGTCAGAGGGATTAAAGGTGCGTAGCATGTCTGCATTCCAGCTAGATCACAAGGACTTAGATCTTTGCCAGAGTGCCATGTTGCTAGATTAAAATTCCTGTACAATTTACATGCCACAGAGAGGAAGCAAGCATCAAGTCTTTGACATGAAGGCAGGCTGGAGTGCTTGTGGTTTATTTACTAAAGATGGTGGTTTATATAGAGTCGAAGCAAAGCAGGCTATAGATTCTACTCACAGACCATCAGGACATTTTTTTTTGTCCTGAGACATGTAGCTCTATTTAGGGACCACTGATAGTGATATTTTATCCTCATTTATACTCCTGTGCTTGTTTGGGACCTAAAGAATATCTGACTGAAGACTTGAGACATAATGATAAGTATGGAGTAGAGGACAGTGACTGGTAAGCTTTGCAAACGAGTCTCTTATTGACTGGGG
>JADRCD010170508.1:0-30163 GCA_019843815.1 Montemys delectorum | reverse complement strand
CTCTCTCTCTCTCTCTCTCTCTCTCTCTCTCTCTCTCTCTCTTTCTCAACAAAAGTCAAAATAAACTCTTTCATAAGTCACTTTTGCTCACGGTGCCTTCCCACAGCAATAAAAAAAACTAGCACAAGCGTCCAAGCATAAGACATTCCTCGTTAGAAATGTTCAGAAATTATTTTATTACATTATTTTTTTTTTACATAACTTATTTTGAGACAAGGTCTCACTCTGTACCTAGCTCCGTGTCTTTAAACTCACAATCCTACTGTCTCGGCTTCCCGAGTGCTGAGAGCGAGTACAGGCGTGTGCTACCACAGCCAACATAAAAGGTACAAATGCTCATCAGAACGAGGGACATGCCGCGCCCTCGAGTCTAGTGTGGCCTCCCAGGGAAGGAGCTAGAAAAACAAGTGCAAGGGAATAAGATGAGGGACCAAAGACCAGGGCAGGAAATTAAGGTGAGGTCATCGGTGCTGCCCTCTACCGGCTCAGGCTTGGGGAAGAAGTCTGGAAGCTACTCCAGTCTTCCAGTTACCATTCTGACTCCAAATGGTCTGTGTGCCACCGAAAGCTGAGTCCCTTCTCCGAGTCCCCAGATTAAAGGATGGGATGATGCTCGCTTCCACTCACCAACTTCTAGCAACGTTTACTGATTTTTTTTTTTTTTTTACAGATTTAACGTAGCTTCCATAAAAGTGAAACTGCAGAATCACTGGATGTTTTTATTTTTCAAAAGACAGGAGAGGCAACACCCACAACTCCTGGGACCTTAACCCAGCAGCTTCTTGCAACTTATAACCAAAGAAAGAGGGTCACAAACACTAATCAAAGGCTCTTGGTCCACACTGAAGACCTTCTTGTGATGGCAAAATAGAAGAGTACATGTCCAAGAGCTCAGAGAACCACTGAGGCAGAGAAGCAGCAGCATAGACCGGCCAGTGCCTGTTATCCTGTTTCACCGTGTGGTCTTGGAAGACAGCCTCCTTGATCTAAAGGCCTGAGCTTTGCCCTGCTATTTTAGCTTTTGGAAATGTTGAACATCTAACTCAGAAACGCCGAACAAACTCATCTAAGGTCCTAGAGCACATGAATGATGTAAAGTAGCCAGATACACTCCTGTCATTCTGCAGTGTAAGTGCCCACACATAAATAAACCAGATTGTAGAGAGCTTCACCGCTATAAAAAGAAAGTTGTTGCCATTGCTCTTCGTCTCCAAATCAGAATGGCCCAGTTTATATTAACACACTCACTCTAATGGCAAATACACTCTTCATTTCCCCCTTTTAAATTGCATATTGAAATTCTCTGGGAAAATGCTAGATACTTGCAGTGTCTAGTATGATGATATTAAGTATTAGTATATTAGGTTCTTTAGTGTCTAATTTGTAAAAGTTGACCTGAAATCTTTAACATGCAATATCAGACTTAAATTATAGAAAAACCAAGAAGACTCGTGGTTGTAGAATGTGGCTTAATCTGTGGTTATTTAGAACAGTGGTTCTCCAAAGTTCACCTGGACTTCGGGTTCAAACACAGCCCCCAGCACCTCCTTCCCAGAGTTGCCTACCTGGGGAGGTGGGTGGGACACTGCCATTTGCCTCTCTAGGAACTTCCCAGGATGGTGCTAAAACTATTGGTCCTGGGAATCTGCTCTGAGACTCACTCAGTAAAATGGTTATTGGAAGAATTAGTGAAGGCAAACCCAGCTTTCTCTCCCTCTTTTCTTGAGACATGGTTATTGGCATGCTGAAGAGGGGGTGTACAAGAGACTGGACCCGGGCAATGTACCATGGAGCGTGCTGACTGGGTGCATCTGTAAAGCCTTTGCCAGCATCCTTCCTGTAACGGTTACATTTTATTGCTGTGATTAAAAGCACCATGGCAGAAGCAGCTAATGGAAAAATTTATTTGGGCTTACAACTCCAGAGGAAGAGTCCATAAACCCAAAGAAGGCATAGCATCAGGAAGCCAGAGAAGGAAGCTGAGATCACATCTTCAACCATAGCAACGAGCAGGAGGAGTGAGTTGGAATGGGAATAGGGCTGTAAACCTTCACAGCCCATCCCCAGTGACTTCCTCCAACAGGTCTTCACCCTCTAAAGGTCCCATAGCCTCTCCAGACATCAAAACTGTGAACCAAGTGCTCAAATACCTAAGCCTCTGGGGGACACTTCTCAGTCAAATCACGGCACATCCTTAAAGTCAGGCTTCGGATATATCCTGGCATGCTCTGCTGCTAATCTAGGAGTTATGAGACCTAGGTCCTTTGCTCTGCCTCCATATGAGTGTGGGCTTATACAGGGCCTCCCCTGAGAGAACTCAGTGGGACCAAGGATACTGGGAGAATACAACAGTCCCACTCCCCCCAAAGAAACTTGCAATGTTTAGGGGTTCACAGGAAGGATTTAGTTGTCCTGCCAGGTGGTGGAAAGTTATGTTTCTTAATCCCCAAAGTATGGAGGGTCTTCCTCTCTGCTGTGCTTGGATAAACTTCCTCTCTGCTTGGATAAACTAAATAGGTAGGTAGTCCTCAGTTTGTATCCTGATAGACCCATAGTAAGTTTTAAATGTCCTAAATCAGAACTTTGTTTAATATGCCTAGCCTCTGAAACACTATAGCTGAGCCTTGCCTGCTTTTAACATATCAGGATGCTACAGAGCGCCTACAGTTGGGAAAAATTTGGTTACTATTGAACACTTTCTGAACACTATGGTAACGTGAATTTGGCTTTTGCAACCTCACGAAGTCAAAGCATTGTAAATCAAACCATTTGTACTTCCATGTCTATAGAGTCATGTACATTACAAACAGACTAGAGAAGACAATGGATACTTTTTTATTAATGTGGTATATCTCAGACTAGGGGACCCTGAGTCATACCTCCTGCTTCTGGCTCCTAAAGCAGCCATTGTGCTTCAGGCTTACTGCTTGTGACCAAACCTAATCAACCCGTGGGATGATACCCAAGTAGGGGACTGCACCAAACCAGAAGGGAGATGGTCCACACATCCCATGGCACTCTCCCTCCCAAAAGGCCGATGGAGAGAAAGCAAATGGGCTCAGTGGGACCTCATGGAGATGGGCCGCTCCTCCCGGGCTTTCATTTCTTTCTCTCCAAAGTTAGGATGCTAAATTCCATTAGACGAGAAGCCCCTTCGGTCCTGAGCCAGAAGCACAGTAACTTTCTGTTCTTTCACACGCCACTCCTGGGCCCCTCTTCTCTATGCTATGCTGGGAACGTGCCCTCTCATCACATTTGGGAAGGAGGGAGTGTCTGGGGCCCAGAAAGGCTGTGAACAGTCCCTAGGCAACCAAGGCGGACTTCAGAATATACAGTCAGTTTCAAATGGCAAGGCGCTTAGACAATGTTGCATTGTGGTGTTTAAAAACATGCATTTTTAAGAGCCTGGGCTTACTGAGTCAGCAATCTGGAACATTCTCAAGAGGCTAAAAATATCCCCCAAAAGTGAACTGAATTTTAAACTGTGCTTTTAAAAATGTTCTTTGTGGAAACAAGTGAGTGTTTCTTCTTTGAGAGTTATCCATTTCCTGCATTTAGATGGTCACTGGAATCGCACAGGTCTCAGACGGGGGCTAGGGTGAGCATCATGACCCAAAAGGCTTTTTTTCATCCTTGCTTCCATAGCAGGGGACAGAAACTTTTAAGTTTAAATCTCTAAAGTGATTGGCATTTTCGAAGCACTGAAGCTCAGTGTTCTTTTCATCTGAAGGTTCTCTTTCTTGTTAAACAGCAAGACAAAGGGCGTCTACATTTTCAACCAGGAACCAAACTTGTGTCTGCCAAGTACTTAGTTTCTGATGTTTCTTGAATTCCGATAGCAAGACACAAACCATCAGCTCATTAATGGTCCGCAACATTCCAGTCAAAAGGATAGGTCAATGTTACCTCCATGATCTTAACTCTATGCAACAATGATGGCTAGTTTCCGTTGGTAACAACACAGTTGAGAATCACCCTGGGAAAGAGTCTTGATGAGGGAGGAACAGGCTACATCAAGGTGACCAAGGTGGGCATGGTTGTGAGGGTTTTGGCTACCTTAGCTGTGCTGAGAAGATGCCATTGCCTGGATTTAAGAGTGTAGAAAGAGAGTTGAGACCACACATGTGTCCATCCCTTCCCCTCTCTGCTCTGACTATGGGTGTGTCTAGCTGCTTCAAATTCCTGCTGCCTTGATTTCCCCAAAGTGATGGGCTATACCCCAGAACTGTGAGCTAAAATTAACTCTTCCTTCTGAGTTGCCTCTCTCAGGGTACTGTGTCACAGCAACTGGGAAGGAAACAGAAGGCAACGTCTCCCTAGTCCCCACTAATGTACACTTGCAGATATAAGGACGGCAAATATCCATTGTAGCAAAGTAAGACTGAGTCAGGTAAGAGAGAAGCTAGGATGCACACACTGTCCAGGACGGGTTTCTCAAGTGAGCCCTGAATCCAAAGGCCAACAGTAAAGGAGGTGAAACAGCCCTTCTAGCTACCATGACCAGAACCCTGTGTGGTTGGTAGCTTTTAAAGTGGAAGCGGTGGTTTGGTTTGGCTTAATTTGATTGACACAGAATCTTGATATGTAACCTAGGCTGGCCTCAGATTTGCTATTCTCTTGCCTCAACCTCCTGCGTATTAGAATTACTGTCATGTAGCTGATAGTTAACTCTTGTAACTATGACAAAATTCCTGGTACAAACGTTATAGAGAAAAAGGTTTTATTTTGGCTTCTGGTTTCTGTCCATATTGCTTAGCACCACAGATTCTGGGCCCATGGTGAGACAGAACATTGTGGTGAGTGGATTGTGGTAAAAGCTACTTAATCTCATAGTGGACAGGAAACAGAGAAAGAGGCAAGAAGCAAAGACAAAATACCCACAAAGACCCATTCCCCAGTAACCTGCGTCCTCCAGCTAGGCAGCGTCAAGGATAAAATAACGACTAAAACCTCCAGCACTATCAACTGGTAACTAAGCCTTCAATACCTGATCCCATGGACACAATACATTCAAACTGTAACAGCCAGGGCCTGTCACCAGGGGGACACAGCACATTCAAACCAGAACACCAGAGCCTGTCATCAGAGAGACACGACATTCAAACCAGAAGACCCAAGGCCTGACATCAGGGGGACACAGCACATTCAAACCTTAAAACCTAGAGCCTGTCCCCAGCCAGGAGACCACAGAATCAAGAGACAGACTATGCACTGCACCAAGAGCACTTTCTTTCACCATGAATGAAATAGCAGCCATTTACATTCCACTAGCTGCTAGAAGCAGAGATGCTAGACCCTCAAGTTGATGTGGACCATCAGCCTAGCAGTGAGCACACACTTAAGAGAACCTTACCTCAGTTTGCACAAGAACGTTCACTCAGTGTCTGTTCCTGGAGGTGACCCATGCCAAACACTTGCGTGAAGTAGACACCAGGCTGCTGGGAATTTACCATTCACAGGAGCAGAATCAGAGGCCTAAGCGGAAGGCTGAGACACACAATGGGAAAACATTTCATGCTGACATGTCACCAAAGAGGTTTGGATTCAGGCAGGAGTGGGAACAGGGTAGTATTTTTAATTGTTTCACTTGTGAAGAATCAAACTATGAAGCCAGGAAACATTATAAGCCTCTGAATAACAGATCAAGAAGTTAAGACTACAGTTACCCTAAAATCCAGCTTTCACATGCCTCCCCACCAATACACATGCACAGGCACACATGAACCCCTCTGGTTGACTATGGAGTTGGGCCAAAGGTCTTAGCAAGATGAATTCAAGGCCCAATATGGGTTAAGGTCACTGAAGCAATGCACAGCCAGGGCACAATGACAGAAATGAAGGAGTGCTAGCGATTGTCATAAATTATTGGATATAAGAGTTGAGACAAAGATACTCGGGTTATTAGTGTTAGAGCTACTGTAACATGCAGCACAACTGAAAGTAATTCCTCTCTCATCATTCTGAAGACTGTGAGTCTGAGACCCAAGTATCAGTCGGTACCCCGAGGCTGCTCTCCTTGGCTTGACGGCAGTCATCTTCTCCCTGTAGTTTCCCATGGCTCCTCTTTGTGAGCCTATATTAAAGCCTCTCTACCAAGACACCAGTTACATTGGAGTTCCTTCCTTCTCTCTCTAAATTCCTAAATTTAGACTGTGCTAAATTGGGACTGTGCTAAAATCTCTAAGCACAGTCCCATGATGAGGGATGAAGGGTGAGGTGTTCAACTATAAACTCAGGGTGTGCAAAACTGCCAGAAGCCATTCACAATAACGATGATGAGCTTGGTTCCAGAGGCCAAGTTGTAAACATCAAGTCACAAAAAGTTAAGTATGAATGTGTCCTTGTCTAAGAGTGGGCTCAGGGAACCAGCATCAACCCGCATGCTCCTTCAGTTCCTTCATCCCCCAAAGGAGGAGGAAGCAAGCCTCTTCAGCCATGGTGGCTAGAAAGCATTGGCTGGACCTCAGCCAGAATTATCTTCAGTAGTGCCCAACCTGTCTTCCAGGATGCATGCTCAACATGACAGTCCCTGTGACCTCTGACTGTGGCCTCTGTCTTCAGAGTTCTCATGTTGTTTCTGCATCTTCCCTGTTCCCATCTTACAGATGTGAGTTTCCAATCACCAAGCCTATCCTGACCTTGATCTTTGGGCCATTCTCCATCTCTCTTCCCTGACTACATAGACTTGCCCTTTCCTGTGAATCACAGGCACACGTGGCCTCTTGTCCAATGGATGTGCCCAGCTTCCTAGCCTATTAGGCCTCTCCTTTACCACATCATGGTGGGAAGTGACTAATACTGTTAAGTCAGTAGTTTCAAGTTCTTACCATTAACTGTGATATTTTTCTAATCCCCCTAATACTGGTAGCAAGAATTCTTGACACCGACATGTTCTTATAATATTATATACTGAAATTCCAGGCTAGTATACCAAAGAATAAATAAATTGATAAATATTGAAAATGAAAAAGCAAATATATCTATACTCAGGAAGAAAAAAATCCCAAAGGACACATTTAAAAACATTAAGAAAATGTGAATATAGTTGAGTGTGGTAGCAGGTACCCATAACACCAGCATTGTAGCACCCAAGGCAGGAGGATCCCGAACTTGATCCTATCTCAGAAAGGAAAAAGAAAGAAAATGGAAAATATGATTATAAAAGATACTATTTACCATAACAAAATAAATAAAAGGGCAAAAATTTTCCTAACAAGGAGATGAAAGGTCTTTGTGAGAAACTTACATTATTGATAGAAATCAAGGAATGGAGGGAGAGTCACAGGTTTTTTTGTGAGTTTTGTTTTGTTTTGTTGTTTTTGGGGTTTTTTTGGTTTTTGTTTTGTTTTGATTTTGATTTTTTCAAGACAGGGTTTCTCTGCATAGCCCTGGCTGTCCTGGAACTCATGCTGTAGACCAGGCTGGCCTCAAACTCAGAAATCCACCTGCCTCTGCCTCCCAAGCGCTGGGATTAAAGGCGTGCGCTACCACTGCCCGGCTGAGCCACAGATTTTATGGGTCAGAAGGTTCAATATTGCAAACATGGGACCTGCCACCGACTCACAGTTTCCACTGTCCTGAGAGAAGTCAACAGGACTCTTTAGTCTTTAACAAAGTTGGTTATAAAACATATATAGAAGAATGCAAAAGGATAATGACTCTAAGTTCTAACACCCAGCTTAAGAGCTGCTTCTTTCAGACTATTTCAGCCCTCCAATGGAGTCTGGAGAGATGGCTCAGAGGCGAAGAACACTTAGGTGCTCTTGTAGAGGACCTGAGTTCAGATGCCACATAGCAGTTCACAATCATCAATGACTCCAGTCCCAGGGGCTCCAGGGTCCTTTTCTGTCCCCCACAGGCACCTGACACACACACTGTATACATCCACAAATTTAGGCAGCATATTCATACACATAAAATTTTTAAATCTGAAAAAAAAAATTAAAAAGGGTCTACACTGATTTAGTGTGCTGTTGAATGTTCAAATAGAGGAACAGAAGGAAAAAGTGAGGCCAGACACAGACGCTGTTGTGTAAGAATAAGAAGCCTGGGATATGTTTGGTGGAGGCACAGTATGGTGTGTGGAAAGGGGGTGCCTCTGCTGGCCCAGGTTGAGGCAACCCTTCCCCCTGAGGGACCAGCCACATGGCAGTATAGTATAGAGTGGAGTTTACTTGGGGCATGGGGAAGGGAGTTGAGGGAGTAGAGACAGAGAATGGCAGAGGGGGAAAGGGAGATGGGGGGGGAGAGGAAGAGGGAGAGGGCGAAGGAGTAGAGAGAGGCCAGCCATGAGTATATGGAAAGAGGGGGGGAAGGGGCAGAGGGGACAGAGGGGACAGAGGGGACAGAGGGGAAAGAGGGAAAAGGAGGAGAAGAAGAGAAGAGTGAGGAGGGGGCCCTTTTATAGTGAGTCAGGCACACCTGGCTGTTGCCAGGTAACTGTGGGGCAGAGCCTAGACAAAATGCCAACAGATGCCCATATAGTGAGTATGTGACAGCGCCAATGTGTTTAATCGTGGGAAGAACAGATACTTCAGCAATCTACTATCCTTACAAAAAATGGCAAACTAGATGTTGTGTCAGCCAGCATGTTACTGCCATGATGCTATGTAACAAATCTCAACAAAGTCAGCTGACATTTTTCAAGTTAGATACAGGTCCACACTATCTGTCTCTTATATTAATTTATTAGAGATAAGATAGGGTCTCTCTAGGTAGCCCTGACTGTCCTGGAACCCACCATATAGAGCAGGCTAGCCTCAGACTCAGAAAGATTCTGCCTGCTTTGCTTCTGGAGTGCCGGGAGTTAAAGGTGTGCAACCCAGTGCCTTCTGAGCTAACCTGTAAGAAGCACTGACTGCTTGGGGCAAGTGCCTCTCCTGATGCAGGTGAGGAACCCAGGATGATAAACCAAACTTTCATTGTATGTGTGCCATACATCATATCCGGCTATTCAAAGCAAGTCAGTTCAGGTAAGTTTACAGGCAGAAGTTTGAAGCTTTCAGACATGGTGTAGGAGAATATAGTCCTAGGGCAAGAGATTCTCAGATATGACAGATTTAAAAAAAAATTATATGAGACTGATAACCTCAATGTTCATCAGTAGTTCAGTGACATCTGCAAAGTGTATCAACTGCAAAGAATTAATATTTAGAATATATAAAATGCCCTTCCCTCTAAACAAGAAAAAATGGCCTGTACACACTGGGAATTTACCTGAATGACTTTGGATATTAGCAATATCCACTATTCATTCCAGGTGCCGAGCAAATGGTGCCTGGGGGAAGGCAAAATGTGATTCTTGTGTCGTACAGTGTGTAAATACATGCTAGACTATTTTCAAAGCTGAATAAGGAAAGCAACATTTTGTAACTTGAAAGAAAGGGTAGAGTATCATAATTATCTAGGAAAATATTTTAAATTAATACTGAAAAGTCAAGTCAGAAAAAGTCCACAAATTTGACGACGTTTTTAAAAAGCTGACTTAAGATACCCAGGGCAAGTGATATAGCTCAGTGGGTAAAGACACCTGACAAACAAGTCTGATGACCAAAGCTCAACCCCGGGAGCCCTCAGGGTGGAAAGAAATGGACTCCTGGCAACTCTCACTCTCTCTCTCTCTCTCTCTCTCTCTCTCTCTCTCTCTCTCTCTCTCTTTCTCTCTCTCTCTCTCTGCCTGTGGATCGGTGTATAAAACTCTCAGCTACTGCTCCAGCGCTATGTCTGTCTGCTTCCTCCCATGATGATCATGAACTAACCCTCTGAAACTGTAAGCAAGCCCCCAATTAAATGCTTTCTAAGAATTGCCTTGGTCATGGTGCCTCTTCATAACAATAAAACACTAAAACAAAAGGTTGTCCAAGGGATAACTCCACCCCAAGTGGGTGCCGTCCACAACCCTAGCTGCTGTCTCAGAAAGGACAGCCTGGCCTCAAAAGGATCAACACCGTGGCTACAGGCACTCTCAGACCCACAACCACACACGCTCGTCTAGCCTGGCTTAGTTCTGTCGTTTGAAGCCTTCATGCTTTGACCACAAGACAAGGATGCTGAAAGATGAAACCCACCTGCTTCCATACAAGTCCTTCCACTGTGCTATGGAGGGAGCCCCAGAGAAAGCAATGCATGAGTTAGACACACTGAGCCTCTGGGCCTAGCTCAGTCTACAGGTGTGTACTGGCTAGTTTTGTGTGTCAACTTGACCCAGGCTGCAGTTATCACAGAGAAGTGAACTTCAGTTGGGGAAATGCCTCCATGAGATCCAGCTGTGGGGCATTTTCTCAATTAGTGATCAAAGAGGTGGTGCCATCCCTGGGCTGGAAGTCTTGAGTTCTATAAGAGATCGAGCTGAGCAAGCCAGTAAGGAACATCCTTCCATGGCCTCTGCATCAGCTCCTGCTTCCTGACCTGCTTGAGTTCCAGTCCTGACTTCCTCTGGTGATCAACAACCATGTAAAAGTAAGCTGAATAAACCCTTGCCTCCCCAACTTGCTTCTTGGTCATGATGTTTGCGCAGAAATAGAAACCCTGACTAAGACAAGGTGAGAACATGCTGGCCCTCACCAAGGCTGGAGTAGGGTGGCACACACCTACTGTTTGCTGAATGCCAACAGGTACCCTGCCTATCTATGGCCTGATGACAAGGGAGACCCCCTGCTGTCAGTATCCACAGACACGCGAAGGGTGTGCTGTTTCTGTGTCAATGTTGCAATAGTGGATAGCTAGTCCAATGCTATCGGGTGTTACTGCAAAGGTATGCTGTAGGTAGAGTTAACATCATCAAAGAGATTATACACCCTGCTTGGTATAGTACTTCATACCTATAATCCTAGAACTTGAGAGGCTGAGGCAGGATTGTCGCAAATTCAAGGCCAGCCTGGGCTACAGAATGAAAGTATGGGTAGGTAAGGCCAGCTGAGGGCCTTAAAGGCAAGAGCCTTTTTTCCTGAGGAAGAGCTGTCCTTAAGACTACGCCAGGCAGTTAGTTCCCCAGGCTGGCCTACCACCTGCCCTACAGGTTTGGAATTTGCCAACTGCCATTATCACAAAAGTATTGATCTAAACCTGTGTTCGCAAGTGTCTCTGGGAAACTCTAATGTGAGGACATTGCACAGGTAGGTCCTGGGTGCTGTAGGTCAAGGAGACCTTGTATGTCGTGTTTAATGGTGTGAACCTACGGCAGATTGTTTAGATCCGAATCTTAGATCCGTCTAGTCTGGCTGTTCCAAGACCTTGGATCTATCGCTGCGTTCTCTAAGCCTGTAAATAGCTCTCTCCCTCCTGGAGTCAGTTTGAGAGGAATCAGAGAGGCGTTTTGCTCATGAACATGCAGCTGGTAAATAGGAAGCCCGCGTTTAACCTCAGCTCTGTCCGCTCATCTTCTTGCCCCTTAGCACTTGAAATGTTTCTAACACTTTTGCTATAGACACCATAGGGCGTTATATTTTGTTTGGATAACTGAAGCGTTCTGAACTCTGTAGCCTTGGCTCAGTCCCAAGGTGACATTCTGCTTGGTGGCTCTTCCTTAACTTCCCATGCTGCTTACCTTTCCTTTACCTGTGGGAGTCCCAGCTTCACCTGTCTCTACTTACATGACCCTAGGAAAGCTACGGACCCTCCAGCCAATCTTCTCACTTTCCAACTGAGATCTTGGCAATATCAGGGAAGACACAAGCCATACAGGTTCCCAGGTCTCTGTCTGAAGCACCTCACAAGGCGTGCGCAACGTGACAGATGCTTTACTATACTTTACCCAAGTGGGTACTTGGTCACCACACTAGTCACTCAGCATCTATCCATCCATTAACAATGATTTCAGTTAACTGAGCAGCAGGAGGAAAGAATTTAGCCCTGCATCATTTGAAGGCAAACTAGAACTCTACCTTTTCCCATGTAGACCTAGCAATTGGCTGTGGAAGTACCCTGCAGTTCTATGTATAGCATACGTTGATATACTGCCATCTAGTGGACCAAATGAGAGTTACACTAAGAGAGACCAACCAGCAGTGAAAGGAATCATCCTAGAGCTATTTAAAACTGCAAAGACAACGAGATCGAGTGTATTCAGGGTGATATGGCCATAGATGGAATGTAAATAAATAAAATAATGTACTAATACTAAAAAAACTGCAAAGACGTTACCAAGCTTCCACTGTTGTTGGAGAACAGAACAGAGAGCAGGATGTGTTTCAACTATAGAAATAATTAGGAACAAACAACTATAGTAAACTACTAGCTCATATCTTAGATCTCTCAAAACCATTACAGGGACCATTGATTTGGACTGAGCTCTCCCCTAAACTTATTTTTAATTTCATTTTACTTTTTTTAAAGATTTATTTATTTATTTATTATATGTAAATAGCTGTCTTCAGACACACCAGAAGAGGGCATCCGATCTCATTACAGATGGTTGTGAGCCATGTGGTTGCTGGGATTTGAACTCAGGACCTCCGGAAGAACAGTCAGTGCTCTTAACTGCTGAGCCATCTCTCCAGCCCTCCCCTAAACTTTTAAAAGAAAAAATTTCAACTCAGAGCGCCTCCTGCCAGCGGTCCACACCAAGTCACACATACCTCTGACGCTCTGCGAAATCAGGGGGGAGTTAAGCGATGCCTCCAGTCAGCTGACAATCTTCATTCCTGTCTCTTCAGCGTTTTCCTTCTACCAAGTGCTTGTGTTAACAGCAGAGCCTGCTGGACCTCTGCTCACCCTGAAGGCTGCCCACCTCATAACTTGCGTGCTTTGTGCACTTTTTTACCATCCCTAACTTGTTTTAAGCAAACTAAGGACTAAAGCCCACATCCTGTCCCATAACTGACTGTTTTGCTCCGTTCGGAGCCTCGGTGCTTTGCCCTGGATTAGAATTAGTACCTAAGGTGAGCCTGGATTTCCTGAGCTCTGGCCTTCAGCCACCTAAGGAACGGTTTCCCACCGTGCTTACACGACCACCAACGGTGATCACTAGGCTTTGGACTTCTCTGAACATTTTACAGAGATGCCCTTGTTTAATCCTGTGGGGGGCGGAAACATGAATGACTCAACCTCTCGCCTCACGGTAAGCACTCTGAGGATCTGCAGAGCCCCACCCAGACGGAGACGTGGATCCACATTTTGCTTAATACGACAGCCCCTGCTTGCTAATGATGCTGAGCGGAGGGAACAATTCACAGGACGTGGGCTAAGGAAAGCACTAGGTTAGTCACCGACCAGGGTAACACCTAGGCAGACACTAGTGCTCCATGCTCCATCCAGATGTATGTGGTGCTCAGTGATCCCCAGCTTAGTACTGTTAACAGGGATATCCAGATGTACACAGTGATTGCTGCAGCTTCATACTATCAGCAGGGGCATCCCCTTTTGTTTCTAACTTTAATCGTAGTCTTCCCTCTTGTCCTTACCAGGCTATCTAAAGACTGTCACCTCTATTGATCTATTCAGCTGGGTTTGATTGTTTTGACTGTTTCTCTTTCACTCGCACATACTGGCTATTGATGATTTCCATAGGTCTTGGAGTTCTATGGCCCTTTTGTAAAGTCTCAGGTGACCATCAGAGTCTTCAGGATAGACTCTAGTCTCTTCTCCTCTTCCAAGAAACCCAGGAAGTTGTTTGAAGACTGGTGGAAAGGACTGACAGGACTCCAGAACCTCCAAGCAAGCTTTCACAGGAGCTAGTCTGCTTTATTAGTGCCACCAGACTTTGACAAGGGGAGTCCCACTAGTGTGAAGATCATAACACTATGCCATTACACTATCTGAGGCTGAAGTGACCACCTCCTGTAGCCAGGCAGGACTTCCAGAGGGGGGGGACAGGGAGGGGATGTGTATTAACCCACCCACAAAACCTTCAACCCAAAATTTGTCTTGCCTGCAAGATGTGCAGGGATAAAGATGAAGCAGAGACTGAGGGAACAGCCAACCAATGACTGCCCCTACTGGAGATCCAGCCCATGTGAGAGAGCCAACCCAACACTATTAATGATACTCTGCTATGCTTGCAGACAGGAACCTAGCATATCTGTCTCCTGAGAGACTTCAGCCATAAGCAGATGAAGGCAGATGCAGAGACCCTCAGCCAAATATCAGGAAGAGTCCAAGAAGTCTTGTGGAAGAGTGGGGGATAGAAGTGAGCAAGGAGGAGGGGTCAAGGACACCATGAGAAAACCCACAGAATCAACCAACCTGGGAGCTTGGTGGCTCACAGAGCCTGGGGCACCAACCAGGGAGCATGCAGGAGCTGGACCTAAACCCTACACCTTTGTAGCAAATGTGCAGCTTTGTCTTCTGTGGGTCCCCTAACAAATGGTGGGGACTGTCTCTGTTCCTTCCCATTGGATCCCATCCCCCTACTTAAACTGCCTTGTTGGGCCTCAGTGGGAGAGGATGTGCCTACTCCTGCTAGGACTAGATGTTCCAGGGTAGTACCCAAGAGGGGCTCTCCTTCTCTGAAGAGAAGGGGAGGGAACAGTGGGAGGAGGGATGGAAAGAGAGAAGGAAGGGCAGCTATGATCAGAATATAAAGTAAAAACAAACAAACAAACAAAAAAACCTGAAGAGGGGCAAGTGCTGGATCCTGCATGGTCCAAAACTAAATCCATACTGGTTTAGAATTTCAGGTTAAAAAACATGGTTAGCCTCCCAATCCTCAAGATTTAGATCTTTCTTCAAATAAAAACTGATCTTTAGTAAGTACAGCCATCCTCGTCAGGTGGAGTGGTAGATGGAGGTGAGTCTGACAGCAAACAAGCACTTAATAAACTCATCCAAAGGAAGAAGAGGACTTTGGAATACGCTTTTCTTTCCCAGCCTCATCCCACTGTAGATTCTAGAGATGCTCCTGTGGTTGTGACTCCTTGAGTAAGTCAACAGCCAAAGGTCAGTCTCCTCAGAGGTGTCACAGCACCATGACTAAACGGGACCACACATCTAATACTTTGTAAATCACAGGTTTATATAAATATAAAGTTATACACCTGCCAAGCTACACTCTAATAAAGACCATTATTCAATAAACAAGACATTTAAAATGTGCCAACAATGGGCAAATGTATTCACAACATAATCTAAAGATTCCAACAAAATTTACAGTAGCAACAAAAGAATTCAGCTGCCCACAATAGTTTACATTTGGTTTAGTCTATAGTTATATTGCCTTGTCTTAGGAAATAATACAAATATGTAATTTACAATATCCCCATTATAACAAGAAAAAATAAATTCATACAATGTTTTAAAGGCATTTATTATGCCAAGTACTTAAGCAATTACTCTCATTATTACATAAGAATAATATTCTTATTAAAAGGTAATATTTCATTAACTTAACACAAAGAACACTAAGAGATTTCAGACAGTTTCAGAGTGATGTATGTCCACAAAAGAAACACAGCAACAGCAGCCCCTGTGCATCCACCACAGCTACAAAGATCCACTCATGTCAAACGGTCCTTGAGTGAATGACTTATTACCAAGTAAAAGCAAAATTTTAGAAATCAGTTAACACTAGTGCCCAAATTTAGCTTTTGCTTGCTTTACAAGCCTAAGATAAAGAATTTTACCAAAAAGAACACATTAGAATTAATAACCTTTTCTAATAAACCAACATGTTCACCCTTACCACTGAATCAAAATTTATCTTGAAAAACAATGTACAGGAATGCTATGCAAACACAGGTATTTGAGACAGACTGAACTTCTCCTCCTACATTCTATGGATCAAAATGCAAAGGTCCACTCACACATGTGAAGGGCACATGGATTTGGGACTTGCTGCTGTTACAGGACTGTCTATGCAGACACACACCCAGTGCACACCCTGACACTGCTTCCAGAAAACTCGTACTTCCCAGCCCCATGTGGTTCCCTTCTTTAACAAACACAACACCCCACTCTGCAGGAGACCGAGCTCTAAACACCAAGGATCTTGTCCGTTGCTCCCAGAGTCCAGGACAGTCTTCACCTTTATGACACAGTCTTCACCTTCACTCATGAAGTTTGACCGTCTCCAATGTTCTACAACAGAGAAGGAAAACACACGTTAATAGCAATGTTACTTCACTTCCCATACCATGGAGCTCACAGTACCAGACCAAGGAAAACTGCATGCTCCCCGTGCCAGCGCCTTCGTTATATTGTTTTCAACACATTATTATTACAATTTTCACGCTTAAAAAGTAGATACAACATAGAAGAAAACCTATGGATCCCATCATCCACTCAGATGTCCAGCTTGTCATATTAAGTAAAGTGCTGCCAGATTTCATGAGATAAAACATTAATATTATAGCAGCCCCAAGGTTCAATAGCCAAGTCCCACACAGCCAGATATGCTGACACACACCTCTAATCTCAGCACTCAGGAAGTAGAAGCAGATGGATCTCTATGAGGTTTAAGGCCAGCCTGGTCTACATAGCAAGGTCCAGGCTACATAGTGAGACAATGTCTCAAAAAAAAAAAAAAAAAAAAAAACAAAAAAAAACCACAATCCCTAAAGCATATACAACAAGTGGACCATAGCATTAGCCACGTGAAAATCGAACAGTGAAAATCATGTCGCCCTAAGATGCTGAAACATGTAAAGGTGCCTTGTACAACACCAAACTGGATGATCTAAGCTTGATCTCCATGACCCACATGGGGGAAGGAGAGAACTGAAGTTGTCCTCTGACCTCCACATGCATGCTCTTGCACACACACACGCCCACACAATACCCCCTATATATGTGTGTGTGCCCACACAGATTTGGACAAACATATATATATATATATATATATACACACACACACATAGACACCAATAAACAAGTATAATCTAAAAAGACTTAGTTCTCCCTACTCCTAGTCTATAACAAGCAACTGGGAAGTGGAATGAGGAATAACTTTCAGAGCACAAGAGGCCACCTGGCTCTGCACTCCTGAGCCCTTAAGGCACGTCACCTCTCAGGGATTCTGTTACACAGTGTAATGCTTGGACATAAAGTTATTAGAAATGCTAACCATGACACCATGCCCACATCTAAAGAATAAGAAATCTCATGGATGCTGGGCAGTGGTGGCGCACGCCTTTCATCCCAGCACTTGGGAGGCAGAGACAGGCAGATTTCTGAGTTCGAGGCCAGCCTGGTCTACAGAGTGAGTTCCAGGATAGCCAGGGTTACACAGAGAAACCCTGTCTCCGAAAAAAAAAAAAAAAAAAAAAAAGAAAAGAAAAGAAAAAAGAAACGTCATGGGTGGAATCTGAGATCCACTGTCCTTTCTAACACTGCCACTACACTAAACCTCACTGAAGATATTCACATAAAAACCTAGTGGATTTTCCCAAGACACTTAACCAAATTTGTAACCATAACTACCTTCATTATCCCACTGAAAACCTTAATTTCAACCATCATATTGAAGAACTATAAAATAAGCTCTGTGGGGGCTAGAAAGCTGACCCAATGGTTTAAAACACTGGCTGCTCTTACAGAACACCAGGGTTTAGTTCCTAGCACCCACACGGTATAGTTCACGACCATCTATAGCTCTAGTCTCTGAGGATTCTTCTGGATGGCCCCACGTGGCTTCTGTGGACACCTGCCATGTATGTGGTACACAGACATGCCAGGCAGAACACTCATACACATACAAAATAAAATAATTGAATAACTCAATAAATAAGCCTTGTGTTCTGAGCAGGGTTGGGGAAGTACTTTAAAGCAAACTAATGATAAGGTCTGACTTTTTATTTGTGCTTATAAAGCCTGAAACCAGGCAATACACATTCTTAAAGACCTTCCATTTAAAACAATCATCACTAATGAAAAAGCAGCTGAACTTGAGATAATCTACGAAAAAAAAAAAATGAGTGATTGTCAATGATAGTTTATTTCTCTTGGTTTCACAATAATTTTAAGAACTAATGATACACTTCTGGAATGTCCTAAAAGCCTCCAAAGAGCAAGTAAAATATCTCTGCCGTTGACGCATGCTTAAATAATTATGAAACTTAAAGAGCTCCAAAGCAGTTGGAGGGCTGGAGCGACAGCTTAGCAGTTAAGTGTACAAGTCGCCCTTCCAGAGGACACAGTGCTTGATTCCCAGCACCCACATGGCAGCTCACAGCTGTCTGCAATGCCAGTTCCAGGGCATCCAATCAATGCTCTCTTCTAGCCCCTGCGGGCACTGAGCACATGTGGTTTACAGACATATAGGCAAAGCACCCATACTTTAAAAAAAAATTAAAATGATTTAAAACAACCATTTGAAAAGAAGTAAACAGTTCAAGAGTCAGACATGATTTTATGAGGCACAGATCGCATCTAGAGAACACTCACTTGTCTTAGAAACTGCTTTCCAAGATACGACGTAGCCACACTGGTTAAGTTCTTCTTGTTGCCCACTTTACACCGGATATAACCATATAGGTTGGCACCTTGCAGCACCACACCCATGATCACCACAGCCTAGGAGAGGGAAAACAAGCAATAGTTACTAGCCCCAAACCGGCTTTTCTCTACACTGTTAAGTGAGACCTGGTAGACTGGTGATAACAGGAAGTGCTGTAGGTCAGAAGTCCACCCAATGAGACCCCTCAGCCTGCCGAAGACACTTACTGACGCTGCCCTGTACATGGCACCAACCTTCCCTGGGAGTCATCATTTTCATCCACACTTGTAGCTGTGTTTCTGTTGCCGTGATAAAACACAATGGCCAAGACGACAGACAGAAGGAAGTCTTTATCTTGGCTTATGGTTCCAGAGGGATGGAGGTGGTGACGGCGAGGCAGGAGCTCAGGCAGGCTTGGCAGCCGTAGCACATGCTGAGGGCTCACACCCCAAACCACAAGCCCAGAGCAGAGAGCAAACTGGGAGTAGGGTGAGGCCTTAAGCTCTTCAGGCCTGTACCCAGTGATGCACTTATTCCAGCAAGGCCACAACTCTGAAGCCTTGACAAACAGCACCACCAACTGGCGACCATGTGTTCTAAATCCTGAAACTGTAGGGAACGACCACTACACTATCCAGTCAGCTTCATCTTCCCTCACGTAGAGCACACTGGGCAGGTCAGGGAGATCTAGGCAGCACACTGACAGAGCACATGTCAGCTGAGTCATGGAAGGAAACAGGCTGCTCTCCCACAGCAGGAGAAATGTACTGTGCAAAGCTGCTTGGCCCTGGGGCCGCTCCAGACACCTAGAACTGACAGGAGACAGGAGACTCATGCCCACTCTTAAACGTGATTTTAAAAAAATTAACTGACAAGCTGGTGGCCTATAATTAAATACTATACAAAAATCAGCAAACAACTTCTGTCAACAACACAACAGTTTAGATCACATGGGCCAAAAATCAAGGTCTGTTACTCAATTCTATTGTTTGTCAATTCTACCACTTTTAGTCCCAAAGCAGCCGCAGACAACATGCAAACAGACCAAGCAGTGCTTCAATAGCGGTGTGCAAGAACAGACGTGTGCTGGACAGCCTGAAATCCACAGTGCACTTGCCCCTGCTCTACAGTCCTACAGCAACAAGTACACGCAGGAAACGTCTCTGAGAAAAACAAAACAGCTAGGCAGGATCTTGATTCCCAAATCATTCTCTCCTTGACCCACGGCAAGCTGAATGACTAGTTTTAAGCAAAATTTAAATGCTTAACTAAAGAATTGGTTAAAATTCTAGTAAAGGGGGTAAAAGGAAGGAGGGAGGCATCCAAGAGGGCTTGAGGAGAGAATCTCTCAAGTACAAGAAGATTTCAATTAAAGTATCTTTATGAAATTTATAACACTATACAATGAGCATAAGCCAGTAACTTTAATAAAAAAAAAGTATATATAAACCTAAAAATAATCAGCCAGGTTGGGAAACACTGGAAAATGACCTGATTAGCTCATATATTTTAAGGATAATCTGAAAGAACTTTATTAAAATGAAACCCAAAAAGAAGCAGAGCTTATACTCTCTGTTCTAAATCTTATATTTCATGGAAACACACAGACGATTACAGACAATTGCCAGATGCCTAAGTAAATTTTAAAACCTCCTGTCTACTTCAGTGGCCTCCCAAGTGCACACTGGGATGCTCTTGGGCATTATGTGCCAGCATGCCACGGGGCAAATCCACTTGCAGATGGAGCATGGATCCTGCTGAAGCACAATAGTAAATGAAGATAAAGCTTAAAATGAATTTCTAAGTTGAAGATGGACAGTGAAGCCACACATCATAACCTGCCTCTCCTTGAAAGGCAACAAGTAGGCTTTTCAAATGTTTATAATTCTATATTGTGGTGGGTGTGTGGGGGTATGTGTGTGTGCACACATGTGTATGTAGTGCATGTATGTGCATGCTCATGTGTCTGTATGCCATGTGTATGGATTCACATGGATGTAAAAGCTCAGGTCAACAATGGGTATTTTCCTACTCATTCTCCACCTGACTCTAAACAGAGCTTCTCACCGAATCCAGAATTTGCCTAGCTGTCTAAACTGGCTGGGCAAGAACCCTGAAGGATCAATCATCTCGTATTGAGTACTGAGATTACAGACGCACCCTGCTGCAGCAGCCGTTTATGGGGACTGAACTCAAGTCCGCATGCTGGAGCAGCAAGCACTTACCACCCGAGCTGGCATCTCGGCCCACAAGCAGCTTTTTAGGAAAAACAAATAAGCCAGTGTGGTGGTTTAAATATGCTTGGCCCAAGGAGTGATACTATTAGGAGGTGTGGCCTTGTTGGAGTAGGTGTGGCCTTGTTGGAGGAAGTGTGTCACTTTGGGGGTGGGCTTGGAGACCCTCCTCCTAGCTTCCTGGACGACAGTAGTTTTCTCCTGGCTGCCTTTGGATCAAGATATAGAACTCTCAGTTCCTTTTCCAGCGCCATGCCTGCCTGGACACTGCCATGCTTCCCACCTTGATGATAATGGACTGAACCTCTGAACCTGTAAGCCAGCTCCAATTAAATGTTGTCCTTTATAAAAGTTGCCTTAGTCATGGTGTCTCTTCACAGCAATAAAACCCTAACTAATTTGGACAGTGGGTAAACACAGAAGAACAGCTGGTCAGAGAATGGGCCAGTCTGGTGCCACTCTGCAAGAAGCTCCAAGAGAAATAAATAACAATCACCTTACAACCCAAAGAGAAGCACGGAGCCAAAGGACATGCACAGCTATAGCTGGACTGACGCTCCTTGAGCTGAGGCCATGGCAGAAGCAGAGGCTCAGACAGGTGTCCGCAAGGCAGCAGGGCCTGGCTGCACTCTTCCTCCCACCTATGCGCAGACCGTGGACGGTAGCATTGCAGTTCAGATAACTGCAGTGAATGTAAATGCATGGAAGACATCAAGGATCCCCCACAGGACAGCAGCATGGGCAAGATGGTCACAGAAGAGCTGCCACTGTGAGCGTTAGCAAAATGGACAGAGAAAAAGGAAAGCCACGCCACAAAACCCCAGCAGCAGACAACAAAGCAGCACACTGCCAAAGACAGGCAGAATCCATGCTGGAAGGGCTGAAGCTTTGGGTCTACAGAAGCTGAAGGTGGGAGTCAAGCCACATGAATTCAGGTAAGCTAAGAGCAAGAGATGAGGCCGACAGTCAGGAGGCACAGTGGCCGCAGCCCCTGCAGGCTGCAGCTGCCAGGCTCCGGCACCGCCCACTACTCCTGACATCATCATGACATCCCAACTCTACTTTTTAGTGCCTTTGCTCATCTAGTGGTTATGTCCCACTCTCCAAGCAGCTGACAGATGGAGAACTCTTAAAACCTCTGCTGACTAAATAAATAGAAAAAAATGAAAGAGGAGAGCAAGTAGAGAGAGTCAGGAAAGCACATAGAAACGACCACGACGGGCAGACAAGCAGTACTCAGTTAGACAAGCAAAAAACACAGAAAAAGTTACAGGCTTAACTGATGCCAGTTTTCCTGTTAAAGAAAACATGAGTTTGCAGAGTGAATAGGCCCAGGGTACCAGAATGGTTGATACACAATAAATGGAGACATGTCCTGTCTGTAACACTTTTAACTTTGAGAGAGAGGGAGGGAGGGGGAGGGAGGGAGGAGGAGGGAGCACATGAGGGGAAGAAAGATCATTAAAAGAAAAATAATGACTCATTGAATATTCACATGGATGTTTAGGTTTAATTCTCTTGAAGACTCAGGAGCTGAAAACAAACTGGAGTAACATAAGCAAGTTATCCTTCAAGAATACACCTTGGTGTAAAGGGCTAAAGCAGAATAAACCTATAGGTTATTTTTAAAAATCTCACCCCACAGCAGAATGTAGACAACCAAGCAACACAAGAAGCTGCAATAAAAGGACTTGTGGATCGATGCATGTAAAAGCAGATCCAGTCAGGAAAGCCCAGGCCACGTACACACAAGGCACCGAGTTCCAACTCCGGCAGTGGCGCACTCCTATAATCACTCCTGTAATCCGTGCTTCGAGGCAGAGCCTGGGGCTTGCTGGTGAAAACACAAAGCAACCACCTGAGGTGGTGTGTAGCAGAATTTTCCCTGTCCAATCAATTTAAATATTAATACAACAAGAAGTCTGTGACTGGACAGGAAAAGGGAGGCAGAGCTAAGAGTTTTGAGAGACTAAGACAGAAGAGGGAAGGAAGGAAGATGGAGGAAGAACAGGACAATGCAGATTTCAGGTAGTTTTAAATAGCCACAAGTAGCTATGAATATCATATAAGGGATGGATAATTACAGGACAATTTGTCTAATCTAGGTGAGCAATTTATATCAATATCAGTTGGTTCTGAGTAAATTGTGTGGATGTTTTGTGGGGTGAGAATTTACGGATATAAGTCTGACTTGTAAATTACAAGCCTCTAGAGTTTTGATTTTACCGGGTTACTGGGATTTGGGACGGCTGACCACAAGGGGTGGATGGCCAGGAATGTAAGCAGAACCCTCAGAGAACTGGTTGCTGCTGGGGCTAGCCTAGAGCAGAGGTGGCGAAACCGCCGGGACAGGGAGTAGCAGGGTGTAACGACAGATGGTGCCACTTTTTAAATATTTCCCTGCAACAGTTGTGCTCTGTCTTCCACAAAGCACACGTGCGCACACACATGTGCTGCCTTCACACAAACACAGGAACACATGCACACCCACGAGCAGATCAAGACCAAAGAATCAGAAAGTACTTTAAAGGGTAATTATTCTCAATTGTAACAAAAAATTGTAACACAGGAACAAAAAGGCAGCAGACTCAACTCTTACAGAGACAAGACCCAGAGTTCGGCTCAGGTGACAGACTGCAAGTTTCAAACACAGCAGGAATAGTATTTCTGTCTCATATGTTCTTCCGCATCCTCCTATGCCCAGAAGAGAGAACCTAATACCCACTCCCTTGACCCCGGTGAGTGGCAGCAACGGTGACAATGAGTTCACACATCGACTCAGCCGGTGAGCTGGACAATCCAAGGGTTGCCCTGGCCCAGTCTCCGTGAAGCCAGCACACAGCTAACAGTTGTTCTAAGTTCCTGAGGTCTGGGGTGATCTACTAGCCAAAATAAGTAAGCAAAAGAGGTTACCAATCAGTTTCCTTAAAAGACCACAACAACCACTGATACCAGCAGGGAAGCTGGCACGTGGCTGTGCGCCATACTCAGGGGAAAACAGAGTTGAGGACTGGAACTCAGAAATACAAGACAAAGCTGCCCATTCAGGATGGGCCTGATAGATGGGTCACATGATGACTAACTGAAGTTATCCTCGAACAGTGATACTCACCAGCCACTTCACTCTGAAGGAAAAGAGGGCACTAAAGGCAAAGATCACCCACAGGATCGGACAGGCGATGAGTCCTAACCAAAAGATCCTTGACTCGGCCTCAGAAATGGTTTTGTTGTCTTGAGGGGTTGACTATAAAAGCAAACAATACAAGCATCACTTCAACCGCTGGCATCAGGTTTATCAGTAAAAGTCGTTTTTTTTTAAACAGAGAGCACATCGCACTCACATGCAAAGTTGAATAGAGATGATCCAAGTTCAGAGTTAGAACCAAATGCACAAATTAGTGGCTCTTAATAAATGAATGATTGGACTTTGTTTTGGCTCGGGGATTTCACATGTTCAGGGCAGAAAAGGAAGACATGGCCTTTCACAGCCGTGAAACTCAATTCCTCTTGCACTCATGCCGTTCATTCATAAAAAAGCTTTGCAAGAGTTAAGGAAATCCAAGAGTCATCTCGGAGACTCCTGTCCCAGCAAACCCCAGGAACTGACAAGGAAATGAGTTATTCCCAAGGCAGACTGATGTCAGGAATACAAGCTCACTGAGCTCAATGCTGCTTTCTGGGAAGTACAACTTGGAACGGTTCCTCCAAGCGAAAGGCAAACAATTTAACTGGTAGGATTGCCAAGAGTCTTACTTTATCTCCAAAAACAATTTCCACAAGAAAGTGAAATGTTCATTAGTAGGAAGTAGGGTGACCCAAAACAAACAGGTTCCCCACAGTTAGGAGGGCACCAGCTTAAAGAATAGACCAATCGTTCTGACCCTGTACCCAGCTGTGATCTTCTTCCTGACAAACAGGAAATGACCATGGGAGCAAAGACTGAAAAAAATACAGGAGGAAGTGTCTACTGAACACAGAAAGATCCAAGGTGATGCCCAGCAAGGCAACAAACCTGAGGGCAACCAGGAAGACTCATCAGCAGGCGGACAGGCAGCTTGCCCTGCTCTCAGGATCCTGGCCTGTGTCTGCCTTGTTTCCAGACAGAAGCAGCAAAAGCATTGGGCTTTGATGGCTGCCTGACTTCGTACTAACAGGTCAAGTGATATACACAGTGCTTTCAGCCTTGACTCCGCCACCCTGCCGTACCCAGAAGGAACCTGCACACGCTTTATTAATTTACCTTTCTGGACTCAAACACCCAGTGGCTTTTTCCATCCTCATCAATATGATTCCACCAACGTAGGCCGACCATTAGTCTACCTGTGACATTCTGGGAAAGATTAATATGAACATACATTTTTAAATGACTGTTTAAAGCATTATATATCCTATCTTAGTGTCCTATTTCACTAATTCAGTTCTCCCCAGAACAACCCATTAACCCCTACATTCCAAGCCTGACTAAGGACTAAACAAAACTGGCCATGCCAAGAGCAGGTACGTGCAGCTTACAGGATAAGTAACGAGCATACCCATGGCAGCACCCCTTCTTCTCTCTAAGATGGCATGCCTGTCCTTCCTCCACATCCCCATTTCCTTCCAGGTCTTTCCTTCCTTCTTTCTAGTTTTAAGATGGGGTCTGTCTTAGTTAGGAGCTACCATTACCGTGATGAAACACCATGACCTAAGCAACCTGGAGAAGAATTATTCTGTTTACACTTCCAGTCATAGTTCATCATCAAAGGCAGTAAGGGCAGGAACTTGAGCAGGGCAGGAACCTGGCAGCAGAAACTGATACAGAGGCCATGGAGGGGTGCTGTCTACTAGCTTGCTCCTCATGGCTTGCTTAGCCTGCTCTCTTAAAGAACCTGGGACTATCAGCCCAGACAAGGCAACACCCATAATGGGTTGGGTCCTCCCTAATAAATTACTAATTAAGAAAATGCCATACAGACTTGCCTACAGACCAATATTTTGGAGGCATTTTCTTAATTGAGGTTCCCTCTTCTCTGATAACTCTAGCTTGAATCAAGTTGGCATAAAATTAGCCAGGACAAGGTCTCATATTATAGTCCTAGCTGACCTAGAACTCACTACGTAGACCATGCTACATAGCCTTGAGTTTGTGGTCCTCTGCTCCTGCCTCCCAAGTGCTAAGATCACAGGCATACAGCACATGCCCATGCTAGGCCCTGGTTCTTCTCATCTTACTGTGCCAGGTTCCTTTGTGTTTGAACTGACCTGATGTTATCTAATGTCACTGTTCCAGTTAAACCTTTTTGGTCAGAGTTTGACTTTGATACAATCTCAGAATTCTTACCTTCAGAATGGGATTTGAACCAATATTTATTTCCTTAAGAGTATAATTTTTACTACTGAAACAAATGTGCCCTTACTTCCAACCCCATCTGTAAGCATCAAAAATGTTTCAGAGATTGAAAAATAGCCTATGGAGGCAAACTTGCCCCTGGCTGTAAAGACTGATCCCAAGTCCCATGTACCTGGAGCTTTCACAAAACAAAAAAGAAAAGGATACTTCTTAAACATTTGCAAACCATATTGGAACTTTGCATAGAAACTATACCCAGAATATTCATAAATCACATCAGAATAAAATATGTAGACTCTATGGCTACTAGTGATTTCCTGTAGCTTGGCACAGGGCACCATAGCTGAGCACTGTTCGCGTGATCAGGTGCACCACGCACTTCAACACAGAGATGGTGTAAAGTAACAGACGAATTAACATCAATCCACAATGCTGTCCTGTTCCTTTCAATTTATGTGTTATTTGAATTCATATTAAATACAGTTTTAAAGTAAAGACAGAACCTACCTTCACTGCCCAAAAGTCGCATGATAGCAGCAAGATAATTGTCACCATACAGGCAATGAAGCTGCTGCTGAGCAGCTCACAGAGGAGATAGACTACAACCGCACTGACCCGGAAGAACAGATGGAAGAAGGATGCCACTGGGTGCCTGGAAGCCAAGGCACAGTAATGCCGTTACACGTCACTGCAAGAGCCAGCAATCCACCGCCATGAGATAAGAGTTACCCTCAACTCCCCACCACTAAACCAGGTTATATTGTCACAAGAAAATATGTGACATGAGCTGACTCTGACACTCATTGAGTATAAACTCTCAAAGCACCCAAGCAGACCTTACCAGCTTAGATTATCTAATCACATCACAAGAGCCCCAGAGTGAGCAATCACTTCAAGCGTTAAGACAACGTCACCATACAGCTTTGTCTCTTCCTTTTCTGTTCCTGCCCCTTTGTGACAAAAAAGGTCTCACTAGGTAGCTCAGGCCACCCTCAACTTCATACTCTTCCGGTCCTCACCTCTGGGAGTACATGCATGCATCATCATACATGTATGCATGGGTTTTTTGTAAATTAAAGGTTTGTTTATATATTCAGTTGTGTGACTATCACCACAATCAATTTAACAATACTTTATTATTCCAAAGAGCAAATCTATCCCCACTGGTAATCATCCTCTTTTCTTCCCACTTCCTCAGCCCTAAGCAACCAATCATCTTCTGTCTCTATAGATTCACCCATTATGGACTCTCCACTAAGTAAATCATGCAATAGTTTGTCCCCTGTGAGCAGCACCTTCACTTAGCAGTGTTTTCAAAATTTTAGTAGAATGTTTACTTAGGTTAATTTCTTTGCAGGAAATATATTTAGATGTACCTTTAATTTTGTGCTACTTATACAAAATATAATTCTGAAATTTACAAAAGTCAAAATATATCTACAGAAATTAGTCTCCTTATTTTTGTAATTTTTGTCTTGAACTAAACCCAGGGCCTTGAGCTCTACTACTGAGCTAAACCCCATCCCCTACAGAAATCACATAAAGAAATGGTGCATCTTCAGAAAACAGCAGTCAGCAGGAACTGCTCAAATAACAGTTCCAGGTTTGCTCGTTTGAAAGCTCAGTGTTGGAACAAAATCTGCATGTCAACTACTTACTAATCTCAAGTTACCTCTGCCTCACACGATGTCAAACCAACAGCATCTAATTCATGAGCATGTCTAACCTACTCTGCCTTGTTTTGAAGCTCCGCCCTCACCGCACCCCCTTCCCC
The DNA here is from genome assembly GCA_019843815.1 of Montemys delectorum. Lineage (NCBI taxonomy): Eukaryota > Metazoa > Chordata > Mammalia > Rodentia > Muridae > Montemys > Montemys delectorum. The sequence goes on along the minus strand of JADRCD010170508.1, from coordinate 2,459 downwards.
TGGCCCCCTAGACAGCAGTACTGGTGTTCGAGGTATGGGAAACCCGAAGAGGTGGGCCTAGCTAGGAGGAGTGGCTCACCTAAAGCAGATTATGGTTCTTTCTGTTTCTAGACTGCCATGAAGTGAACGGTGTTTCTCCACGACACCCTCTGACACAACGGCCTGCATCACTAAGGGCCCAGAAGCAGAGCCAAACAGAAAGCAACCACTCTGAAACTTCCCAATACACTTTTCTCTCTCTCCTCTGCTTTTATCAGATGTTTTCTCATATCAAAAAGTGGGAGAGGGAGCTGGGTGTGGTGGCACACACCTTTAATACCAGCACTAAGGAGGCAGAGATAGGCAGATCTCTATGAATTCTGGCCCAGCCAAGTCTACATAGTGGAACTATGTCAAAACAAACTCGGGGCAGTGGTGGAGCATGCCTTTAATCCCAGCACTTGGGAGGCAGAGGCAGGCAGATTCAAGGTCAGCCTGGTCTGCAGAGTGAGTTTCAGGACAGCCAGGGCTACACAGAGAAACCCTGTCTTGAAAAACCTAAAAAAAAAACAATACAAAAAATGTCAACACAAATCCCACCAGCTAGCACCAACATCTGGACAGAACAGACAGGAACACAATTCCAACTCAACCTTTACCTGATTTTGGATTTTCTTGGTCTATTGGTTGTCTCCTCTTCTGCGTCAAACAGTGAGACATCTTCAGTGTCATCATTACTGTCCTGGTAGGAAATGAAATATCTATGATAAAAGGGAAATTCAGTGCTTGTGTGCCTACTACATACAAACCTACACAATCCTCAAAACACAAGGTAAAGTCATGAGTTACAAGTACCAGGAATTCACAGCGTAGGAAGAAAGGCACCTACAGATCTTCTACCCCAACTCCAGTGATCTGAAGAAAACCCCCTGTGAGAATCTAATAATCAGTTGACCCGAGCCTGAGCCCTGAAAGAACAAAGAGGAGCAGACGGTGCTCCCCAACACCAACATCTATTGTCAGTTCCCAACACCAACATCTATTGTCAGTTACTCTCTCCCAAGTCACAGAGGAGAACTGAAGCTATTGGGGTACACTACATGGCTTTCGGCTCCTTCACAAAAACATGTGACTGCATCCTGTTTCCATGACTCGTCACAATGCTTTCTCTCCTTATCTGAGGCTAAATAACCACCATCGTGCCTCTGGGACTTGTCCCATCATTTTCTTCCTATTCTTTCAAGTAGCTCTTTCTAATTAGTATATAAAACCTCTCACACCAAGTCAATGATCCTGGAGGAGGGATGAGTGCTCCCAGGAGGATCCCAACACCTGAAGAATGCTGCTCCTAAGATGACCCCTAAAGTCTAACATCCTTCTGTGAACACCTAAGAACAGGTCGGGATATAAAGGGGATAAAGTAATGGAAAAAGGCAAGAACAGATACAGAACAGCAGGGAACGGAGAACTTCCAACTAGAACCAATGAGACAGAATTCCAAATATGCACACGGGTTTCAAGAACAATGAACAGGGTGACATCCAAGACGTTTTGTGGGGAGTTTTTATTTTTTTATTTTGTGTGTGTATGTGTGTGTGTGTGTGTGTGTGTGTGTGTGTGCTGGCACATATCAGTGCTTTATTTGATCCTGGTGCATAGAACAATCTCTTATTTTTAAACAAGACAACACACTTACAGTGAACAATTAATTTTCTTATTTCAAAGTGGGGCCTGAGAGTAGGCATAGGGTAAAAAGTTAGATCAGATACATATCTTAGACAACTGTCTCATCCAATTCAACCTCACCCACTTTCTCATGTTTTGAACTTAAATTTTGTCATCTAGACATTTTGGAATCTCAAGAGGGTGGGGTGGCAGGCATGGGGAGGGGGGAGGCAAAAGGGGTTTGTTCTTGTTGTTTTTGTTTGTTTTTTTTTTGGAGGGGAACCTGGGAAAGGAAAAATTTACATGTAAATAAAGAAAATATCTAATAAAAAAAATAATAATACACATATGTCAAATCCAGTTTCCTGATGCCAATAACTTCCCTTTTCATATTTTATCAGATATTTGAATTAGATACAAATAGTGTGCACATAAAATTTATTTTAATAACACTAGAGAGAGTTTTTACTTTTTTAAGACTATGGAAAGTATAAGTGTGGCCCCTACTGCCTGTAATGCCAGCACTTGAAAGACAAAGTCAAGACAGTTATAATCAGCTGGAGGCAGGTGAAGAAAAATAGAAGAAATTAAAGCCTATCTCTGAGCTAACACCAACAAGCGTTTGCAAAAGGGAGAGGGGGCCCGAGGGGGCAATGGAAGGCTACCAACAGTGCAACTGGTGAACGATTCCCAGGGAACAGAGGTAAATGAGCTGCAACCCAACAATGGCGTACCACGGGATCCATAGAAGAACCTGTGGGTGATTAGCAAGGATGGCAGGGAGGGAAGTGGCATGAAAATCCGGGGGGGGGGGG